>NCKU01000394.1:0-44090 GCA_003675995.1 Dinothrombium tinctorium | reverse complement strand
AAAAAAAAATCTGAACGCGAATTTGTCAAGAGAAGAGAAAATTGCATTTAAGTTTCAAAATTCTCCTTATTTTTAATTTTAAAAATTTATCTGTTCAATTTTATACACCAATAAAAATGAAAAATCCTCTGTATGTCGTATTTTCTATAGCAGTGCTTATAAAAGAATGGAGCATTTTCTCCAAATCTTGTCAATTGAGTAGATTTAAGAATGGGTGTATCTTATAATATAAATAGATATTGTTGTTAGATTAGGGCTTTCTTAAAGAAAGCGGGATTGTGAGAACAAAGATCAAAGCAAATCCCATTTTTTCGGGACTCGAAAGTCCCGTGAGCGAGCTTATTTTTTTCTATAAGATTGAGATGAATGGGAAAAGGATAGCGATCCAGAGCGGGATCCCTGAAGTGCACTTTTACTCCCGATTTTAAACACAACTTTTTACTAAAGACTGAAATGGAAAAAGAAAGTTGAACCCGTTTCCAGAAAATCCTTACAGATACGGGAAAGTTGCTTGTTGCGTTTTTTCTGTAATCCCAATCAACCCTCAAAACCGCCTTCCTTAACCGTATTATTAATTTCTTTTAATAGCAGCTTCATTCCTGATAATTTTGCCTGTAACTAGTGATTACAGTGAATTTTTAAAATTTTACCCTTCTCAATCTAACTTTTAGAAGAACTAATCTGACTCCAGAAAAGTTGAACACGATATTATTTGCTAGGTCAAACTCCGTCACATGATAGATAAATAACTTTATGCATTTTATTTCATTTGAACAAATGATGCCACAAAACAAATAATAATAAAACTATTTAAATAAATAATTTTTTAAAAGTTTTAAGAGTAATAAATATTAATATCAGTAAAATGATTATTAAGGGTTTGAACGGGAATTCAGGAAAACGGTCGGGACGATGTAAGATTTTTTAAATGAACACACTGTACAGAGTGGACAGAAATTTTCGATTGGGATGGGCTTAAAAACATCATATAGCCATATTATAAAAAATAATTAAAAATTAAAGAAAATATTTTGCAGATTTTGTGGAATTTCTGTATAATTTTGTGACTATCTTGCCTTGTCGTCACAAGAATTCAGTTTCGATGAATATGCAACGGATTTTTATTTTTAGACTGAGACTTTATTTTGAAAAAATGAAAGTAAAAAATGGGTTTTAACCCGAGAAATTGCACAAAAAATAATAAATTTAGTTATGCGGAGTTCTAAGACAGAATGTGAGTAGGGTTTTCGGTAATCTATATAACGGGGTAGGACATTTGAATGTGTCTAGATCATTAAAAGAGAAACGGGGAGTAAAATTAAAGACGAATGAATGTTGACAAAAGAGTGAAAAAGACATTTTAGATGTGGTATTTATACACAAGTTTTCGCAATCATACTGGCTAGAGCCGATTTGATAATCCTTTGCTGATTTGTGGCGAGCGTTCAATAATTTAAATCTTTCTTATCTAAAAATCAGCTTTTTTTAGCCAAGAGAATATTATGATTGTTCATTTAAAATATTTATTTAACCAAAAAATTTTTCTATTAGCCGAATTATGGGTTGAAATTTCGATATTTTTTAACCGATTGCCTGCCGAATTTTGTCAAGTTTTCATTAGACGAATTTGCCAGACTTAATGAGAAAATTTCAAAAAGCGTCACGAATGAAGTGACGGTGACAATTCATAAATTCAAATTTATTGTGTGCTATTGTTTTGCTTTGATTATTTGAAAAACGAATCGCAGCTTGAAAAGCTCAATTTAATTACTTGATGAAAGAACAACAAAAAAACATTAAATCGCAGCTCACGTATGCAATTTTGTTGATGCAAAATTTAGTGGTCGCAATTATGATAAACGAGTGATTTGCGTCGAATTTTAAACACCTAACATTTGAGTTGTTGTGTTAAACTCTGCTGCATTGCCATAGATTTGCGAAACAAGTGAAACAACGCGTGCAGCAAACTGAAGCCGCTTTTCGCTCGACTCGAGTTCACACCTCAAACGCGATGCGAGCGAGCGTTGCGAAGAGCGCTCGACATATGCAGGTTCTGCGAGCGACAAACGCGAAGTGACAATCGAAGTGCGAGTGCGCAGTGCGCGATGCGTGCGGAGGCAGTGTTGAGAGTCGCGGTCAAACGATGGCTGTGAATTCGCAGAAAGCGAACGCAAGCGTCTGAAAGCGATGAGCGAACGCGAAGCGGTTTGTGGTAAACCCAGTCTCGACATGATCCTCGAAGCGATCGACGCGCTGCGGAATCGGAAGGCGCGACCGGACGAAACTCGCATTTGCAATTGGATTCAGCGAAAGTACGGTCTGAGCGGCGAGCAGATCGCTGCCGACATCAAGCACTGCGTTTCTAATGGACTCGTTTTGAAAGTGAAATACAAAGACAGCATTAGTTATCGCAATCCGACTAAATATCACCGAATAAAGCTTAGCGATGTGATGCCAAATCTGCCTCTTAACACAACGAAAAGAATTCTTAGAGTCATTCGCCAATTGACTGTTAATAAACATTCCTCTTCTGATCGAATGCAAGGCGCTTCGCTTTCCAATATACTAAACACTCTGCATTCTAACAAACAATTGCTCAGTTACAATGAATCAAATTTGAAAACGATTGTGAACAAAACAATACAACAAGGTTTTCGCTTTTCTACTTTCTCCTCTTAACTCTCTTCACTCTAATTTTGCTTTATTTAGGAACTGTCGCTCAACTTGCAAATGGCAATTATATATTAGCAAGCAATAAGCAGCCTTTAACGATCTCGAAAGATCGTAATTCGTCCTCAACACAGTCGAAAGCTACAAGCAAGTCCATTAGTCGAGTCACTTTGTTTTATTTAGTTGTGTCTGTTTTCATTTCAGGTCCCGGTGAAAACGGCGAACACTTACCAATGTCAGAGCAGTGTGTTCTACATACGAGAACTACTAGAAAGGTAGATGATTGCATATCAATACAACTAGTCTTTCTCAATCAAACTTTTTTCATTTATACTTAAGAAATCTTCAAATTCAGTTGATAATGAATTATATAATTCCCTTCGATCAGATATACAATCTACAATCAAAAAGAGTGAACAAGTATGTCTACAATGCCACTCATCTACTGATACTAAAGGACAAAAAGAAAATGAACAAATTATTGTTTGCTCTAATTGCAAAGCTCGTGGTAAGAGTCGTATATCCTACCGTTTATGTAATTGTTTTTTCAAAGCACATCTCAATTGTATTAATGACTTCATGAAGCAAACGTTTACAAGATCTCATTTTTCTTCTTGGAGGTGTTGGAAGTGCAATGTTTGCATAATATGTAATAGTTCGAGTGATGGGGTGAGCAAAACATTTTTTATGATTGATGAATTCAATTTTATAAATCAGGAAAACCTTCTTTTCTGTGTTTTGTGTGGCAATGGTTTTCATGAGGAATGTTACGATTCGCCTTATCTTTTCGAACTAAACAGTACGACTTTAATTAGTCGTTCGTATTTTAACTAATGTTTAATCTCTGTATGAAGGCAAGTGCCTGTGTAAAATGTGCAAGGAAAGCACTGGTAGTAACCTCAAAATTGAAATCAGTGGATTACGAGGTGAGAGGGAAGCAAAAGATTGTAACATAAAGAAAATTTATCTGAACGATGATGTAACTAAAGAAAGTGGTGGTGGTGATAAGCTTTTTAAAGCAATTCTTCACATTAATGATTCTAGCTTGAGTATGCCGTTACAGTAAGTTAAAGTACATAAAATTCGTAATTTTCACTCCTAAAAATTTTAAGTCCTCGTGACTGGAGTGTTGCCGACGTCGAGACGTTTATTCGTTGTGTCGGTTTCCCTGAACTAACAAAAGCTTTTAAAGAGCAAAATATCGACGGCGTTTCTTTACTACTGCTAACCAGAAAAGATGTGCTGACCGGTCTCTCATTGAAACTCGGTCCAGCATTGAAATTATACGGACACATTCAAACTTTACAAGATTTATATAGCCGGAATGACTAATTCACTTTTTTCGTTTTGTATTTATTCATTTTTATTGTATGAATGTTGATATTTAGTTTTTTCATTAAACAAGCATTTTTTGCGAACAAACTTGAATTTTTATAACAATAAAATAGTTAGATTTTACAAAATCAAATAATGGGTTAAAAAGTAAGAATTTTGCCTATTAGCAAAGGAATATTGTTTATGGTATCTCTAACCACAAACAGAAAAGGATGGTTGGCAACAAAGCGAGGCACGAAGTGCATTGAATCAATTTCAGGTATCGGTTCTCCTTCATCATTGCACATTTCAAACACAGTCTTATGTTTAGCTTGTGATAACTTAACATTGCTGTTTCTGTGAATTCCACTAAAGTCTGCACCATCTTCGAAAGCTTTTTTCACTCCCATTTGTTTTAAAGGCTCCATTAGATCAATAGATGAGTGGCAAAAAAATCTCGGTATGCAAATATCAACTGATTGCTTCTGATATTTTTTAAAACATGGTTTCAGCTCTTCATAGGAAATCGTGTCACTTAAACTTTTTAAACCATTTAACTCTCGAGGAAGAATTATAAACATACTTATATCACCAAGAAAAGGTAGCTCTACTATCTGCACAGGAACATTGTCGATAGATAGCTCGCGATAATTGAGCTGCATTTTGGTGGCACTCATCATTGGTACCTCTTTAATTTGATCTTTGTTACCATTGTTATAAAACGGAGTTATTTTAATATCTTTTTCTTCAAATCTATTGGCAAAAGTTGTTCTGAAGTACATAACGTTTATTAAAACCAATTTAGTAGTGGACTCGAAATTATCTACAATGTGGTCAATTTTATTATTGGTTTGATGCTTCATCCATTGATTTATGTCGGAAACTGCATTTTTCTCGTTAAAATCCAATCTTTCGACGTTTGTGCCATAAAATTTTCGCGCCATTTTGGTAAACTCTTCCAACGGTTCTTCATTTTCACACGTGAGCAGTTTATTTATTAACTTCAATTCATATTTTCGACTGTAATTCACAATCAAAACGTAAACATCTAACAACTGGTGTAAAAATGTAATCGTTTTCGAATGAAATTGCACTCTTTTATCACTTACTTTGCCGCAATCATTGTGAAAGAGATCTTCGTCTCTAGAGTCGAGTTGAAGAGCTTCTGATATCTCCTTTCTTGTGTCTCCCCGACTTGCAATCAAAGTTAAACCGAGTGCATTCGCGAGAGTGAATGGCGAGAAAACGAAGTTCTCGTTTTTCGCACCGTTTATTATATTGAAGAATTTTGTCGCAAATTTGTTCAATCTAACAGCAAACTCGCTTTCCACTAAATTGTGGCCCATCAAACTACGCTCCATTTGAATGGGTCCGATTTTTTCTGATTTTTTAAAACTTTCTGAATCCGGTGAACTCGAATAATTCTTTTCACTTTTGTTATTGCTCATTTTTTCTTCGCTTATGTAGTCGATTTACAACCTTTTAGTGAAATTCTCTGCTCGTTTATTTATTCGAAAATCAAATTTGAACGTATTGTTGTTGAATCTCGTGAAATAGAATTTATTTAAAAGTGATCTAATGCTACGCAACTGAACTTCTAAAGCATGAACAGACGATAAATTAATTGCAATAAGGCGATCAATTCGCAATGATTGACGCAGTTGTATTTTCCCTTATAAAAGCGAAAGATACTTGAGTTTGAAAATAGAGAGTTTTGAAGGGAGCGATTTTTTCATTTTTCGTGAAGACTATCGCTTTCGGACGGAGAGCGAAAAGTGACCGCATCGAAAGCAAAGGACAGCAACGGTTGCGAGCGAGTGACCGCAATGTTTCGTAATGAGAAAATGGTCCCCGAAACAAGTGAAAACGGAATTCGTTTAATTAATTTGAAAATCGAAACAAAATTCGTTCGCTTTCGAAAGCCGCTTTTCACCGTTTTTCGCTCAAAATTTGTCTTCTTTTTTCGCAAACGAAAGCGTCAAAATTGGAACGCGGTTCGCGGAGTCGAGTCACTCGAAAGAGCAGCAATGAACAAAGAGTACGAAAAACGCTTATTGCGAACGCTGAATGGGCAAAACGATGAAATCAGTGATAGTAGTTTAGTGAGTGTCCGATTTGTTTCTGTTGCTTTTTTAGATTTGCGCTCATTTCTTTGTTTTCTTCATTTCAAACAGGGTTTTATTACGCCTTTGCGTTCGCCAAACACTAGCGAGCGATATGTGAGCGACCGATTCACGCCGATCCGTGAATCGCCGAATTGGGAAATAAAATTTACTATGATTCAGGTTTGAATTTTGGCAAAATGCTTTTATCTCTATTTCAATGTGCTCCTTTTACTTCTTCTCCTTAATTCGCTGTTAAAGGAGAATTCTAAATCAACACCGACAAAAAAAGCGAAAGAAGCGACGTCAGACAGTTGTAAAGATGCAATCGCTTATCAATGTTTGCTGAAAAATGAATTATTGGGAGCCGGTATTGAGGACGTTAAAGAACAAATCGACGACAGAAAAATTTTTGCGCCTCTCGTATCAAGAAACCTCTTCACATATCGTGTTCGCGACAGTGAGAGTTTAAACGAACCTACGTCACCTTATTCGTTGTCCCCCGTTAGTTGCAAAAGTCAAAAATTGTTGCGCTCTCCGCGAAAAACCGCGCGTAAAATCTCTAAAATTCCATACAAAGTACTCGACGCGCCTGAATTGCAAGATGACTTCTACCTAAATTTGGTTGACTGGTCCTCAACCAACATTCTCAGCGTCGGATTGGGCACTTGTGTTTATCTGTGGAGTGCCTGCACTTCTCAAGTGACCAGATTATGCGATTTATCTGCTGACAACGATTCAATCACTTCCGTTTCTTGGGCCGAAAGAGTAAATTCTATTATCTTTTAGTTTGAGTGATTGTCAGAAGATGTGCATGGTATGGTAATGATAATTGCATACTTTTTTTACCATTACAACAATTTGCAGTGTCATAAGTTATTAAAGATGTGATAACATTAGGTGGGAATGGTAGAGAGTGTAACATTCGGTAATGGTAATGAGAATTAATAGGAGAAATGTAAGCGGCAAAGAAAAAAGCAACATCATTTACTTGAAATCTAATTTAATTGTGGTATGGAGTGATAATGATGGCCGCAGGAATGGTTGGTAATGGGAGGGAAGTTGTAAAAAAATTGTGATAAAAGTATTGTGATGCGAATGAACCATTGTGATTGTGATTGGTAATGGCAATGCAAATCTGTTACCATGCACAGCTCCAATTTATATTCTTTTAAAGAACAGTAAAGAAATACTTTAAATTAAAGGGACATTTGGTTGCCGTCGGGACCAACAGAGGGTTCGTTCAAGTTTGGGATGTTGTTGCAAATAAAAGAATCAACGTTTTGGAGGGACATAACGCTCGAGTTGGAGCCTTAGCTTGGAATGGTGACGTTCTTTCTTCTGGAAGCCGAGATCGTCATATTTTCCAGCGCGACGTTAGAACGCCAGGTATTGTTCCTGAAAGACGCTTAGTAGGACATCGACAAGAAGTGTGTGGACTCAAGTGGTCGCCAGATAATCAACATTTAGCCTCCGGAGGCAATGACAACCGACTATTTGTCTGGAACTTAAGTAGTATAACACCCGTACAAACTTACACTGAGCATTTGGCAGCAGTAAAAGCGATAGCCTGGTCTCCTCATCATCATGGTTTACTAGCAAGTGGCGGTGGCACTGCTGATCGTTGTATACGTTTTTGGAACACACTAACTGGTCAACCAATGCAATGTGTGGACACAGGTTCTCAAGTTTGCAATTTAGCATGGTCCAAACACTCATCAGAATTAGTGAGTACTCACGGATATTCGCAAAATCAAATCCTAGTTTGGAAATATCCATCGTTAGTACAAGTAGCTAAATTGACAGGACATTCCTATCGTGTTTTATATCTGGTAATTTGAAATGGAACCCTGTTTCGTTTTTTATCTCTTATTTTTGCAGGCGATGTCTCCGGATGGAGAATCGATTGTAACGGGAGCAGGAGATGAAACTTTGAGGTTTTGGAATGTGTTCTCAAAAACGCGATCACAAAAAGAAGCAAAATCAGTTCTCAATCTTTTCGCAAGCATCCGCTAAATTCACCGCACATCCAAAAGTATCCTGTTATATAATTATTCACATTATATATGCGACATTAGATTATTTAAAGATGAAAGTAACGTTAGACTTTATTGTAAATTGAATAAAATTCTTGTTTTTCTATAACTTAATACAAATCAGCTCTCGAGTGGCATGTTGCTTGCCGCTCGGATTTGAAACGCGAACGAAAGCACTTATTCGCTCTGAGCGTAATAAGCACCAATATGTAAATTGAAGCAATAAAGCGACAGTTCCTGTCATTTGCTCGCTGTGTAACTTTAGAAAAAAAGCTCGTTTTGCGAATGAGGACACAAGTTGCGCCAACATTCGACCACTTTTTCGATAAGAACAACACAGCAGAAAAAACTTGTGCCACTATTTAACTTCGTATCGTTGGTGGTTTATGCATTACTTTGGGCCATCGAGCGTTCACTGCGCGGTCACGTTCTTCGATCGCAGCGAAAGCAGTTATTTCAAATTAAAATTACAACCGAGAAGCAAAACACTATGAATTCGGTTTGTTTGAAACAAGCAAAAATTGGCGAAAATTAATGAGTTTGTCAATTTTGCGAAACGCGTTGTTCGCCTTTTCGGTGCGCAGCAATCAAAAGCGACTAAAAACAAGAAGAAATTACATTTTTTCAAGCTGCGATTTGAAATTTTCATTTTCATTTGTTTTTGTTTACGCGCAACGCTACCACTTGCTGCACGCTTCATTCGTCGGCCCGCGTTTGAGTTAAATAGACTCAAAAAGAAGCACAAAAAGTGCAAAAAAGTTGTAATCGCGTAAAATCGATCGCCAGAATCGAGTGTGTGTGTTGTGTTATGCAACAATGAACCGCAATTAACGTGAAAAAGTATTTTGTAATGCTTTGTAAAGCAGCAAAGCGAACAAGCTCAACACTTGTAGTACTTTGCCAATTAAGCAATGAAACAAAGTAGTGTATCGCTTGCGAGCGCGGAACATTAATCAGCTTTGAGTGGCCATTGTGTGCTTCTCGACGTTTAAAGGTCAGCGAAATGCGAAAGGCGCGAACAGTTTCGTATTGCGGAGCAAATGAATCACGCACCATTGTGCCTTGAAACGCGAATTCTAAACTTTAAACGGCGCCATTTGTTTAATTCTTTTCATTCTCACTGAGAGCGAAAAATAGCTTGTGAAAAGTATTCGAAAAACAAATTTTTTCAAACATCACAATTTTTCCTCTCATTGAGTGTTTCGCGAATTGTGAGAAAGAAAGCGAAACGCCGAGTCATTTGCTTGTCTCAAGACACGCACAACTCTATACAAGTTTTCGCTCGACAGCCGCTCTCACTCTCGCTGCTCTCTGCTTTTGAATTTGTCGCTTTGCGCTAAAATGGAAGTGAAAAGCTTTCTAATAATTCACGCTCGTCGCAATGAATCGCACACATTCTCTTCGCTAAACAATAGCTCCTCGAGTTGAAAGCGTTTTAAATTTAGACCTTCCTCACAACTTGTGACACCTTTGAAAACATTGTTCGGAACAGTTGTGCAAGAAAAGATGAACTCGCTATTTGCAAATCTTCATTTGTTTGATTTGCACGGTGAGAGGAAGCGGAGAGCAGAGAGAAGCTCGGCTCGATTGAAGTGATCGATGCTCGGATGCTTGAGGAGACAATGTGAGCACCGCATTGCTGAACGCTTACACGAATCGGATTGCTAATTACAGGCAAAAGCATGGCGAAAGAACCGTGAGAACAGGTTTCGCGAAAGCCTTACTTTTCCTCATTCTTCGCATTCGAGTTTCGCAGTCTTTGCGTTGTGTTCGCCTTCAAACATGGCTTTGCAGCGATAACTGAGCTTTTATGCCGACGTTTATCGTTCGAATGGACACTTCAAACGCCGTTTTCACAGTATGAGATCCATCCTCAACGTAGTGCTCGTGTTCTGTGCGGTGATCGTTCGCGAAATTTGTGCGAAAGGTATGAGGCGAGCGGATGCGATCGCTGCCGCAGCTCTGTTCTAAGTTCTTTGTGTTCGCCCGCTTCTCTCTTTCGTCTCTCTCGCTTTAGTCATTAATGGCACAGTTTTTACTTTCAAACGAAGTAATTGTCGTTTTAATGCATTGTGACACGAATGAAGAATTTAATTCTTTTCGCGTCAATCGGAATGCTTTTTTCGCATCGAATTTGCTCTCAACTTTTCGCTCGATTTTCAAATTTAGATTAAAAATTCATTTCGTTCTTGAGGCGATGTAAACTGGCTTTCAGTGTATTTGCGGGACAGCGGTTAACATTTTTTGTCTCGCTTTTTGCGAAAATCGATTCGAAAAAAAACGAATCCGTGTTGTTCGCAATTAAGTTCGCAGAAAAGATGTTCTTGAAATTGGCCCGTTTGAGCTTCGGCTTGATTCGTTGCTTCTTTACTCGCTCATTCATTTCGCCGCTCGTTCTTTTCGCTTCGTACTCTTTCGCGGTGAAATAATCAATTCTTGAAAACAATTACACGAAATCATCCTCATTATTAAACGCGTTATGCAATTTGAAAAATTCGCTTGTTCTCTATACGCATTATAACGCCATAAGCGCATTCGTAATAAATGAAACTTTTCAAAACAATTTCTAATGAGCGTGATATCGAAAAACGTTGAGAGTTCGAAAGAAGGAGGTTATCAATTTTTTACTCGAGTGTATCTATAATCGAGTTTCGAGGAAATGCAATCGTTTCATCTCTTCACGTCATTTCATTCAATTAATTTCTTCTCAAAATACATTATCCGAACATTTAATTGTGAATGGCGTGAAGATCAGGCACAAAATTGAAAAAATTATCATCGCGAGCAGTAGTAACAGTGACACGATAAACAGCGACTTAACAATGTTCAGAACACAAAAGCGAGAAAAGATGTATGAGAAATCAAAAATCAATATTTGTTCTTTGCATCAAGTTGTATATCAAATAAGAGAAATTTTTCATAACACAATACGTGAATTGATTTTTCCCTCGTTATGTTGACTGACTTAGCAAAACGGTTAAGCTAATTCGCTATCTTTTAGTCTAAACTAATGAGTACAAAAATTTATGAATTTCGTTTTGACGTTTTTATTTGTAAATTAATGTGAACACGACATTATGATTGCTTTAATTACACATTTTCGTATTCAAATCAGTTGCGTAACTAATCGCTGCGCACCATAATACAAATTATGGGTGAAAATTTTTAACGAGCAGCCGAAATTTGTAACATTTTGAGCCAGAATAATAAGCGAAACAGGGTTGTGAACTTTCACATTTGGCTTTTGTAAGGTTAGCCGAAACTCTTTGAAGCAAAACAATTTTCTTTGTGTCATGTTTCATTGAATAATAGGCTTGAGCTGTTTCTAACAACTCCTTTCAAAAGATGGTAAATTTTGATAGCGAAGCGATACTGTGATTCTCTCACATAACAAGTTGCGGTTATTTTCAGCTTTTCTGAGGTCGAATTTTGGGTGTAATTACATTCTACAACGATGCAAATAAGTTATTTAAGTATGTCGTTAACAGGTGATAAAAGTGAGTGAATGCTATTTCGATTTGAATAAACATCCTGTGTGCAAATCGACGCCCTTTCCAAATTTCTCGTATTCGTTAAAAACGATATCAGAATGAGTCTACTGGGTCCATGAATTGAGGCATCTTGAGCGCTGATCGATTTGCGCTTTGAACAAACAAAAAGTTGATTACTTGCTAAACATGTCATGTTCTGTTGAAATTACGTTCCCGCTGCAACATAGCTTAAGTGATCTTTCATTGAACTCTAAAAATGCCAATCGCGTAACAAATAATTGGACAAGGAGCCAAAATGCTTGCTTCAATCATATTTTAAGCGCTTCGTCACTCATTGCTTCATTTTTGTTTACTCATCAAAAGTGTAAACGTAAAACAAACGACTCTATATGTAATACATTTGAGTTATTTCAATAGATTCACCGTGCAGAGGAGAATGGCGGTATCCTCAAGGATGCGAAGGCTACGGATGCAACTACGTTCTAACTTGGGAGTACATCGACGAAACCGATGACATCATGTTTATTGTATCAACCAAACACAGAAATAAGTGGACAGGAGTCGGTTTCTCTGCCGACAAACTGATGCCACAATCGGATGCAGTTCTGGGCTTATTTGAAGAAACAGGAAGATTTTTCTTGATGGACACATGGCTCAAAGGTTATGAGGTTCCTCCTCTCGATCAAATTCAGAATTTACATAATATGTCAGCTTGGCGTGAAAACGGAATTACCAACTTAAGATTTTTCCGTCAACGGCAAACGGGTGATAAATACGATTTCCAATTCACCGACGACAATTGTCCATATTTGATGTTTCCAGTTGAAGGCGGACTATTCAACGCAGTCAATAAGCGCATTCGACAACATGAAGGTACGCCAATTGTTTCTGAAAATAGAATTTGTATAAAAAGCTGTAAAGTGACGAAATCTAAAATTGAAACAACGCCAAAACCGAAGTCAGAGCCGGAAGAAAGCAGCGCGAAAAAAGAGACCGTTTCAGCACAGGCGATTTCACCAGTGAAGCACAGCCCTGTGAAGGAAAACGAGCCTAGTACCTCAGTTTCAGTTTTGACCACTGAAAAAGTGTCTGATATCAAAAATGTTCGCGATGATATGAGCAACTCTGATGAATCTTACGCCGAATCAGATTCTGACAGTGATGCGAAAAACATCGAACACAAACAAATGCACACAGAGGAGGCGGTCGAAACAGCTACAAAATCAGTGAACAAAAATGCAATCACTGTTCCAACGGTAATTAGTACCGAATTGACGAGTACAACAGAAAAAGAGCTTAGTTCTCCGAAAACGAAATCAAATACTTTTTATTTTGATATTAAATTATTGAATATTTGGAAAGCAAGTCTTGATCTAAAGAACGGAACAGAATTTTTGGATTTAAAACGCTCCGTTGCTGATCAAGTCAAAAGAGACTTAGAGAGTGAATTTGATTTGGATTCGGTTGAAACAGTTGATATCAACGGAGAAGATGAAGCGCAAAATGCAATTGCTACCATTAAAATCGAATTAGATGATGATGATGAGGTTGATCCTAAAAGTAACGAGTTTGTGCCATTAAAATTAAAAGATGCAATAAGTGCAATGGTCGCTGACAACAAAATTGGCAATTTAACAGTGGATCCAAACTTTATTTCGTTTAAAAACTTAGGTGAGTGCGTTTGTGCTGATTTTAGGCGAGTTTTGAGTTGAGTGTTGCAAGAGAGCGAAAGTGAGAAGAGTAATTATGGGAAAATTCAGCGAAAAGGATAAATTGAGCAAAAATGCATTTCAATGAAAAGATTTTTAGTTAAAGTTTGTGATGTTTAAACTAAAGCTGCGAAACGACTTTAAATTACTTAATTGATTAATAACAAAACGATTTTAGCAACAAGTGTAGAAATTACTCCGAAGACGAAAAACAATGCATTCGCATTGACTGAAGAGCAGCTAAAGTGGTTGGTGATAATTGGCGGCATTGCGGCGCTTGTCTTGCTGGTAATCATTCAGGCATTGTGTATGTTATGGCGTGATAATAGAAATAAGCGAAAGAATTCATTGAAGGTGAGATCAATTAACAATTAAATTGTTTACGCGATTTTAATAAAATTGCTTAATTAAACCGCAAAGCAGGAGAAACAAATGGTGAATTCGCATTGGAAGGATTACTCAGCCACCACAGCGAGCAGTGCTTATTGCTATGAAAATTTCGCGGTCACCGACGATTTGGACGGCTGCCAATCGCGGCCGAACAAGCATTCGGCGGCATCGAAAACTCGCAACGGACATAAACCAAACTTAAAGTGCGCGGATAAAAACGCGGACTACTGTAACGCTCAATTTTTGAATGGAACCATGGATCGGTACCGCAACGCGAAAGACAGAGACTTGAATTACTCTCCGAACGGCACGCACGAGAGGAGAGACGACGAGAGTCGGTTTTACAGTTCGACATTACCGCATTTGCAACCAGATTTCTACTTCATGCCACATCAAAGACGATATTCAGGGGAAGTCGTGAGAGTACACGTCGATTACGGTACTCCGAACATCAATCGAAAATAGCCATCATTTCTCATCGAGTTTTTGTTGTTTGCATTTTGTTAAAACTTTTTTGTACACAAATAAAGGAAAACTGTAAACTGAGTTCAGTTTGTTTCTAAATGGCCGCGAGTTTAGCGCGTTTCAAAAGAATGAGAGGCCTGATTGACGGACACAAAAAGCGGTCATTATTCGCGTTGCGAAAGACGAACGAGCGACCTAAACAGTTCGACGCCGCTCGAAAGCTAAAAGCGAATGCAGTGAGCGAAAACTTGAACAGCCGATAACAAGAGCTCAAAAAGAAGTCACGATTCGAAATGAAATTGCAATGATTAACATTGCCAGAAAGCAGTGGCAGAAGCTTAGGCGGCCTCAGAGATTGCCGTTGGCGGGAAGCCGCGAACCGAAAAGGTGTGCGCCCGCTGTTTGAAACTTCAAGTTTTGAATTGCTGTGCGCCAAGCATCGAATACGTGAGCGTTGCCATCTCGATGATTGATTGCGACCGTTGCTCGCAATTAGCCACATTTCGCTGCGATTTCCGCTGCTAAATGTCGAGCTTAAAGCTGCTGCTGCTGTCTAACTCAACGTCGCACGGCTCGCAGTACCTTCAAAGCTGGAGATCGGGAATCGACCGATTTCTCAGTAACGTGAATAGCGTACTGTTCGTGCCGTTCGCGGCTGTGACGATCGATTGGAAAGAGTACGCGAACAAAGTGAGCGATGCACTCGTCAAGTATGAAGTCAAAAACATTGCCGACTGCGAGGATATGACGGCTGCTGTGAATGAAGCTGAAGCGATTTGCATCGGTGGTGGAAACACGTTTCATTTGCTGCTCAATTTGCAAAAGTACAATTTATTGGCAGCAATTAAACGACGAGTGCAGAGCGGAGTGCCTTATATCGGATGGTCGGCGGGCAGCAACGTGGCCTCACTCGACATTGGCAGCACCAACGACATGCCAATAGTGTGGCCCTCGTCTGATGCCGCCATCGGCTTAGTCTCATACAATATAAACCCGCACTTCACAGAATACAAGCCTCCGAAGTATTGCGGAGAGGATAGAGGGAAGAGACTCGACGAATGCTGTTTCGTCAAGCAACGACCAATCGTTGCGCTTAGTGAGGGAACGGGCATTCTCGTCGATGGCGAGCACAAGCTTCAGAGACACACAATCATCGCGGGAGAGAACGTGGACAGTGTCCAGTGTAAGCTATGGCTGCCGGATGCGAACTGCGAACAAAGACAGAAAATTGTTGACGTTGCAATCGGTACGGACATTTATCCGATTATTAGCGACTGTCGAAAACTTTGAAGCCTCTTTTGAGCGCAATGACAACTGATTACAATTTATATTAAATAAACAAGCTTAAAAAGAAATAATTTAAAGCATAGAAATGAAACGAAAACAACATTTGATCGGTTTACATAAACAATGAGGAAATTTGGAGCGATCGGTGACAGTAAAAACTGAACAAATGAACAAAGTAAAAGCATGTTTCAATAGAATTTGGGATTTCATTAAAAATTTGAATTACATAGTTCTTCGATTATCATTTTTTGGGTATATTGCTTCTGTCTCCTCTACAGTTCGGACAGTACCACCTGCCCTTTGGTTTTGTGGTGAGGGCAACACAAGAGAAATGAAACCACTCAATTTGACAAGCGTCGTTGTCGCAACAGATCATCTCTCCAAAGCTGACCTGTTCACATAAACAATACGTGGGCTCGTCGGGATCAATCGGAGTATCTTCGTATATTGCCGGTGGACTGTTGCCTGCGATGTCTTTACTTTTATTGCGCTTCACGTCTTTCGCGTGACCCTTGACTCCGCGTTTGACGCCACGCTTACCTGAAACGCCAGAAATTTCACCGTTACTGTTGTCGGCGTTTTTACCGGAATTTAGATTTCTTCGCGAAGACGAACGTTTGTTGCTAAATGACGAGTGAGATGTAGAATTATTGATGTTCGGTGAGGTGGTGATGGGAGTGCCGCTGTTGGCCGCATTATTCTCTTTACTCGAGTTCTCACTGCTCGATGGCACGTTGTCTAAACTGTTCACTGCATTCGAGGCATCGTTACACGCACCCGAAGCGAGCGAATTGTTTACATTGTTCACAGACACGGCATTACTCTTCGTTGGGGAAGCGACACTATTAACAGCGTTCGCCATCGTGATGCTGCGATAATCAATGTCCAACTGTCTCGCTTTCGCGTCCAATTGATCCAAAACCGACTGAATGATGAACAGTTTTTCGTCGCTGATTTCTTGAATCTCGATCAGACATCGCTGAATGGTGAGCAGCGACTTCTTTCGCTTGTTCTCGATTTTTGCAGCGTTGTCGTTGCTGCTACCGTTGCTGTCCACAATCACTTCCCACATTGATTCGAGCGTCGCGAGCAGTTGGTGATAGCGATGGTTGTGCTCGTGTAAAAGCGTGATCTGTCGAATCACTTCGTTGGGCACATTTTCGACTAAATCGATGTAATCTTCGATGTATTGCGCGATGCTGTGAATTGAAGCGGCGTCCGTTTCCGAAGACGGACACACGAACGCAGACGACGACCACATTACCGACACGCAGTGCTTGCGTCGACCGTCCGTCAGCGACGAACCGTCGACTGCATTCCAGCCATCGAATGGACGAAAGACGAATGGCGATCAAACGTATGGTAGAGTCGCGCTTTTCTTTCGCTTCGTTTCAATTTTTGTTCGAAAATTGAGTTTTTTGTCGTTTCTGATTTTGGAGCAAAACATTGACGAGGACACACTACGCATGCGTCGCGACGGGCGCTCTGCGCGTCACGCGTACGGCTTCGCTCTCTTCGCGTTCACTTCACTTTCGATGCGTGCGTTTCGCGACGCGAGCCGCGATTCGACCGCTCGCGAACGCACCGCCCACTGATCGCGCGATTGGCGGCGGCCGCGTGCGAAGCCGAGTGGCGTGAAGCCCCGCGCTCGAGCAGTGCGGAAACCTTGGCGTCGGCCGCCACGAGCCTCGCGTGCGTCGGGCGTGGCGCGCTCGGGTCTCGCGCGGTGCGGTCGCGTGGGTTGTCCGAAGCGCGATTGCATCGATCGGTCGAAGCCAAGCGAGGTTCGCGAAAGTGCGGAAAGCGGCGACTATTGCCGTGCGTCTGTCACTGTTTTTGGCACCGTTTTCGGAACGAAAGGCGAAAACGAAAGCAGTGAAGACAAAAGCGAACGAAAAGATTGCATCGCACGAAACGCACACATATTTACTAAATGCGGCTTTGTTTCGAATGCGACACTTTCTGTGCGAAACGAGCTTTGCGAAGAGAACGATTGAAAGCGAAGCGTTGCACAGCGCGTCCCTGTATTGATCTGTTTGCGAGTGGTGCTCTTTCGCGAAGACGTACTTTTCGCACACTGCACTCACGGCAATTGAGATGCGAGCAAATGTTGGACAGACATATTTGGGAGCGTCGCGATCCTCACTGAAAGTACACTCGATCTGTGCTCATTTCGCTCGCTTTCGCTCACCGCTCATTGCTTCGACTGTGGTTTCTGACAATCAATGTTCGCCAATTGGCAACAGTGCAATGGTCGCCCGCAAAGCGGATCGCAGCTCGAAGTGAAAGTGGACACAGTTTATTCGCTTTTATCAATGTTGAATCACAGCAATCGTGTTGAAATGACCGATACATTGCATCAAATGTCGATTAATGCGGGCATCTGTCAAGACATGCGACAATACGGCTGTCTTCCACTGCTGGTGCAACTGATTCATCCTCTCGACGGTTATGACGTCGATTGCGATTCAAAGAAGCAAGAAGAGTCGAAAGAAGTGCGAACGAAAGCTTCTGAAGCATTGCGAAACATTGTCCGCGCGACCGATGACAAGCGAGAGATGCGAGTGCTTCGTTTGCTTGATGAGATTCGTTCGTTTTCAGACTTGTTGCGAGACATCGGTTGGACGACGGAAGAAGAAGTGTTCAAATCTAGTCATCAGCATCCTGGTCCCGCGATTTCTAGTCTTATGAAGTTCTCGTTCGATGAAAAGCATCGTCAAGCGATCTGTGAATTGGGTGGTCTGCAGGCGATCGCAGAACTTTTGCACTGCGACTGTGAATATCATGGAAATACGGTGAACACTCAGTGTATCACCATTCGTCGCTACGCGAGTATGGCATTGACAAACCTAACTTTTGGTGACGAAAAGAACAAAATTCTTCTTTGCTCAATGAAGTATTTTATGCGAGCTTTGGTGCAGCAGCTTTACTCGCCTTCCGAAGAGCTTCGACAAGTGACTGCGAGTGTTCTCAGAAACTTATCATGGCGAGCTGATAAAATGAGCAAACAAACACTTCGCGAAGTCGGAGTGGTCATTACCTTAATGAAAGCTGCTTTGGAAGCAACTAAAGAATCAACTCTTAAAAGTATCCTTTCAGCTTTGTGGAATTTGTCTGCCCATTCGGTAGCCAACAAAGCGGACATTTGCAGCGTCGACGGAGCATTAGAGTTTCTGGTCTCATGTCTCTCGTATAAATCAGTGAATAATACGCTAGCCGTAGTCGAGAATGGCGGCGGTATTTTGCGAAACATTTCTAGTCATATAGCTGTTAATGAAGAATACAGAGTTATTTTAAGAGAACACAATTGCTTGCCTATTCTTTTGGAACAACTTAAATCTCCTAGTCTAACAGTTGTTAGCAATGCTTGTGGAACTTTATGGAATTTAAGTGCTCGCTGTCCACAAGATCAAAAAACTCTGTGGGAGTTGGGCGCTGTCGGAATGCTCAAGAATTTAGTTCACTCAAAACATAAAATGATATCGATTGGTTCGAAGGCAGCGCTCAAAAATCTTTTATCCGTTGATATTCCAGGATTCACTCCGAATATAATAGAGGGATTGACAAAGGATTCAGATTCTGTTCCATCTTTGCCTGCTCGAAAGCTTAAAGCATTTAAAGCTGAACTCGATGAAAATATTGCCGAAACGTGTGATAATCTTGAAAGTCCGAAATCAAGTCCAACTCATAATCCTGCTTCTATACCGATTGGCCACCATCTAATTGGCAAACACAGCGCTTCACCTTTTCAATATTTGCCATACCGAATGTATACCAGTTTTAGTGGTAATCTTTGTTCAGGAATCATATCGCGATCAAGTAGTAAGGACAGTATCGGCAGCACTCATTCTGAACCTTTGAACATGTACCGAGTACATGGTCCAAAATATCCTCAAAGACCTTTTTATAATTACAATTATAACGCAAATAATAGTCATCTATATTGGGCTTATCCTATCAAAACTTATGACGAAACTTTTTTTAACCCACTTTCGCACCTGAATAACAACTGTTCACTACCGAAGAATTCAGGCTTATCGGCTAACCCGATAAAGAGCCCAGAGTTCTCAAATAGAGATCTTCCATCAAATTATTCAAATGATGAGGAATCCGATGAAAAGCTAGATACTTTAACGCTGGATTTAGCAGAAAACAAAGAAGCCTTACACTTTGTCCTACCCGATTTAATTGAAGACACTAAAAAGAGTCCTGAAAGAGATGAACGTCGACACGATGTTATAAGCGAAGTAGAAGAAAGCGAGTCGATTTCCGAAAGTGGAAATGAGGCCAAAAGCTCGAGTACAAAAGGAGAAATAAGTTCTTCAATTGCTGAAGATTCGGCTGACTTAACATTTTCTTCTTATCGAGAGGTGTCTGAAAATGAAAGAAGTAGCGAAATACTCAAAGAAGAATCTTCTTCGAACACATCAAATTTAGAACAGCTTTCCAGTCCCAGCAAAGACACCAAAGAGAGTTTTTCCGAAAGAAGCGAACCATTCATTGTCCAAGATTATGAATTCAATAAATTAGACAGTGAAATCAATGAAGTAGATGAAGACATTTCTAAAATTGAGGAAAATTCGAAAGATGTCGAAACTGTGACGATCACAGATATCTTAATAACGAACACCGAAAATAATGAAGTCATTTTGAACAACGCAAATAATAATTATTCGACGAGTGAGATTTCAGTTGACAAAAGTTGCGAAAACGGTAAAAGTATTACTGATGAAGCAATAAACTTGCTGAAAAGTATTGCAAGCGACCTCACAGAAAGTAGCTGCATTTCTGATATTGACAATGTAAAACCTCCATCAATGATGGACGAAGTGTCTATGAGTCTGGAAAGCAGCAGCTGTCTGACTGATTCGATGACAAGTAAACCAAACAATATCCGTTTTAAATCGCATAAAAGCAAAAGAATTCCGATTTCAAAAAGAACAATCAATTCTAAAGCTAATCGAAGCATATCTTCAAACGAACTTCTTCTCGACTACACAAAACCTCCGTCACTTATGGAAGATATTTCAGGATTATCAAGCAGTTGTGGGAGTTTAAACAGTCTTGGATCTGATATATATGACTCGCCAATTAATTACATCAAAAAATTAAATGAAGACGCAACTGCTATTGTTCAGCAATATACTAAGGAAATTAATCAGCTAACTGCAAGCTACAACTCCACAAGTTGCGATTCAGAAATATTGGAGAAAATCAAACCACCGAAGGTTTTTCGTGAAATCGCCTCCACAGTAGACACAACTTTTGTAGTTACCCAAAACTGCGATGTTTCTGACACCGAAGATATTGAAGATCTGCCCAGGGATTCTAAAGATGAATCGACTCTGGTTCCAGAACACACGAGTTTTAACATCTCATCGATTCCAACATCAGGGCAAGACACGCTTCAATCACCCCTCCAGTGTCCTGATAGTGAAATATTTAATGATAATGACAAACCGACAAATTTTGTCGATTATGTCGTTCAAGAAAATGCTAAATTAGCTGCACACGTTTTTAATGAAATGGCAGCTATTGCTTGTAATTCTTGTACGACATCTGATGACATTTATTTAGAGAATGAGAATATTTCCTTGATCTCCACCACTTCTGATGATGATTCAAAAGCTACGTATACTTGTTCTCCAAGAAAAGCTCGAATAATCAAACCTGTGGCTAGAAACATGTGCAGAAAAGAAGAATCGATAGCGAAAAAAGTTACGATTAATAATATGAGAAAGTCACAACTTTCCAATCAAAAGTCTCTTACAGCTCCTTCATCTCCATTGAACTCGAACAAAGTCTCAGTTAAAGGTACGAAAACGTCTGCATTACGCGCTGCGCGCTCCAAGTCCGCAGAAGCATCAAATGAATCGATGCCTCAAAAAGGTTTAAACAGAAACACATCTGAGAAAAAAAATCTAAATAATCAGGCGAAATGCTACCATACTAAAACCTTCGTTATAAGAAAGAAAGCTTACAGTTCGCCTTCGGTCACCTCATCAGATAAAATAAACCAGAACATATCTCAGACGCAAATGGCTAAAGATGCAAAAAGCAAAACAACGAAACTCAACGAGAAGAATAATAACTGCATTTCTATTTCAAATAACGAAATATCTTCTCTTTCCAAGAAAAGGGAAACACAAAGTAAGATAGCAGCTTTATGGAAGCGAAATAAAAATAAGGACACAAATAAAACCATTATTGCTTTTGAAAACAACAAATCAACCCTTTTGATGAAAGCCTCATCTAATTGTTCTTTGACTCGAAGTTCGACCTACGAAAAGTTGCCACAGTCGGCCGAAGAAGCATTGAGACTGGGCAAAACCTCAGCAAAATCAAAATCGTTGTCAAAAGTGAGGCCAACTGATTCTGTTGTGGCCTCCGATCCAAAAAAGAAATTTAGCTTCATCTCGAGTGACGAAAAGCTAAAAGCAATCCCGCGATTGAGTAATAATTTAGGCGCATTTAAGAAACCAAATGCTGTATCGCTTTCGTAGAGTGTTTCATTTTAGCGAGTGTAAAACAGTTTTTCGCTTTGTAATGACCGCTTAACTGTGTGCGCACTTATTTTTATTTTCAAAATCTTTCTCTTATATAATCGAATTCAATTCAATGTTCGACGCAATTAATATTTGTAGAAATATCATTCACTCTATCGCTGAAATAAACGCATTTTCTCGTGTTTTTGTCATTTTAGCTTGAAGTTAATGCAACATAATCCTAAATAGTAAACAAAGATGTGAAAGTTTTCCATGAGCCACAATTAACATGATCAATATAGACATACACATATTGACAATATTGAAATATACTTCCTAAAACGAAGCGCTTGTAATCTTCATGTCATGTGTGGTCTTCAATTTTTATATTTGCAAAATACTACTTTTACTTTGTACTTTTTCTAGTTCAAATTCATTTCCGATAAATAATTCAATGTAATCGTTAAATTTCTAATTAAACGTACTCATGTCACTCGTTCTGATTCGCTCTCACAAATCACCGACTATTGCGTCGCAGAGACGAACGAAGCAACCAAGTCGCTACTCTAGGTCCAGAAGCTCAAAGCTTACATTAATCTAATCTGTAACAATCGGGAATACCTTTATTGACCGCTGAATATGAGACACTAGAATGGTTGACAGTAGATTGACTATTCGAAAATACACTTTTACAGCGAATCGAACAGTCTTCCCATTGCTTGTAAACATTACACAGACCAACAGCAATGGAAATATTTGTGTTTGATTCATTGTACACTCGTGTACAATAAAATTTTTCTGTCTGCTTTTTCTCAATAAATCGAGTTTAAGCAAAGTGAAAAGTTTTATAGGACGTGAGTGTATTACCGGGGACGGAAAAAAGTTTCTCGCAGCGAAAGAAACTTAACTGCTTGTCACAAAACATCGCACAATATGTGCATTGTTTTAATTTCTTTTGAAAATAGTGTTTTAACTCAAAAATAAAATAAATAATGACGATAAAGATGGGGATTCTGTTGCAACTTTTTAACTGAACGTTTTGTAGATCTGAGCTCACTTCTATTTTTAAGTTTGATTTTTCTCTGTTCGCCAGCTTTTTAAGTATTATCTTCCAGTCACTACCAAAAAACCGACACTCGCGAAATATGAACTATAGATCATTTTTGAGTATAATTTAATAATCGTAATTCTGTCGTTTCTGAGCACGGGATATTGACACAAAAACGATTCAATTCACTGTTTTGAAAACACGTTTTTGTGAAAATAAATCAAAACAATTCAAGTTTTGTGTGAAGTTTGTGATATGCAGTGAAGTATGCTTTCCGCTATAAGAAATGTCAAGGAATGTTTTCCGTCCCGGTAGCTCATTCTTTTCGCTCAAAAACAAACTTTACTGTGTTTTAACACTACTTTTCCTTTAATTTTTGATCAACAAAGTATAGTAAGTCAAAGATGATGCAAAAGAAGTATGATGCATGTTTAATAGCATATCGCTTTGTTTTTGATCGATTAGCAAATTTTTATTTTTAAACACTCTGAGTGTGAACATTTGAAGCCTTTTTGCGAAAATAAAACAAAGAACTTAAAAATTCTGTTACTTAAAAATGAAATTGAAATGGAACCAGCGCAGCTTTTCATATGAATATCATTATTTCTATTTAAAAACAATTTAAAAGAAGCAAAAGTGATGCCTTTAAATGATATGAATATTTTATGTTTCTAAGCATAAATAAGCCCTCATTCTGTATATAGCTTAGATAGATATCCCATATATAAAATCAGAATATTGACTAAAAGTGATATGAATATGCAAAAGCATTACGCAAATTTAATATTCTGAAAAATATATGCAAGCCTTAAAGGAGAATATTTTTTAAATCTTTATAAAACTTACATTTTACCAATAGTTGAATTTTCTAACAATACATGGGTTGCTAACAAAAGTCAGAGTAAAATGATTGAGAAGATACAAAAAACTGTTACAAAATTCATTTGCACAAAAGTGGGATTTGAAAAACAATCTTATCCAATAAGATTATAAAAGCTCAATTTAGATTCTTTGGGACCACGCCGCAAAAAATACTTACAATTAATCTTTGATATAAAGAATGACAGTCCAAAAACACCATTCTCATGGAAAAGTCAAGTAATTTTATAAATCCCCCAAGAAATGGATAAAAATACAAACTTAAAAATGTAGATTAAAAACTATAGAAAACTATGTACTCAATTTTGGGTCAGGTCTATTTAATTCATTACCTAAGAATGTAAGAAACGAAACTGACTGTAAAAAGTTTTTAAGTGAAGTTTCAAAATTTTTTAACCTAAACAATGTATCTTCAAGTTCCTAAGGATAAGTCGATTTGATTTGATTTGATTTGAATACATTGGTCCACAATTTATTTCGGTTGCCAATTTCAATTTTCGCCATATCACTTTAATCTTTTATTTTTAATCTTTGAAAGATGTTGCATTATATTTCACTAGTTTATAAAATGAAAATCCAAACTCATAAGGCACGCAATAAATTTAGAAATATTGATTTCTTTCCTAAATTCTTAATTCTATTCAAAATCTTGAATGAGAGGTCGATACGAATTTTCAATAGAATTTTTTAAATAATCATATAATGATCATTCTCATTGCAAATTCTATTGATAAAACGGAGTTAAGAATTGGCATAGGAAAAATTTACTATTATATTTATAGTAAAATAATTATAAAATTTTTAATTTCAAATATAATTTTTTGCAAAAAAATATATTTTAAATATATTTGCGATCCTTTTTCAATATATTTTCTGTCACTTGGGTTCTGACTATCAAAAAATTTAATTTTTCATTTGAAACAGCCTCACCTTATTTTGCATCATTTATCCTCATAAATCAAAAAGATTTCCAAAAATTGTCATTTAGTCTCATATTCTATACTCTTCTTGTGTCTTTTACCAGAGTTTAAGTTGGAGAAAGAAAAACATTAGAATCTATTATAAGTAAAGCTGCTAAGATTATAAGATGCAAATTCGACCCAGGATGCAAATTATTTTGAGTTCATTATACGTTTAAATCGATTAAAATTGCTACTTAATATAAGCAAAGTAGTTTGAACGAATTGATTTTATCCATACATTCTAATTTTTATACACTTTATTTAAATGACACTTCGATTTAAAGTTATTCGAAAAATTAATTTTTAAAAGAGATGTTGACATTTTTTTCTCACAGAGAAAAGCATCTTTATCCCTAAATGGTGCTTTGAATAATCAAAACTCTTTTTACAGAACAACTCAAATGCACTTCATAAAAATTAAAAATTTTTTTGTTGAGATAAAACTTATTCAGCAGAAAATCAAAATTGAATTAAAAAACAATGGAAAAAATCGATGGTGACTGATGCTGATATCTTTTTAAAAATACTTTTAAAATTATTCGTTTTATTTAAACACTTTTAAGGAGTTGTTTGTTTATTATTTGAAAGATTTCATTTCGCGTTCAAACCGCACCAAATATGCAAATTAAAAAATTCCAGATTTTTACTGGACTTGTGGTATTTTGAAACTTTAGCAAAATATCATAATTAAAATTTGTTTTCAGGTGAAAGCGATGGAGACACAAAACAAAATAAGAATTTTAAATTTTAAGTAACAAAATTTTGCTTTCAACAAAAAAAAAACGAAAAAAACAAACAAAGCAAAGATAAAATCTAAAAAGTTTTTAGAAAGCAGCACGTAAAAAGGCGCCGCTACATATTTTTTAGAAATTGTTTTGGACAGGGGAAACGAATTAACCAAAGTTGTAAAAAGTGGGGACTATTTTCCCTAAGATAATCAAAATGAATCAAAGCACAGAAAATGCCGAATTATGTCTTGAAATGTAAAGAATGCTCGTTTGTTGTTTATCAATAATGGAAATCGTCTGAAACTTGTCTCGCTAAACTTCAAAGTGAAATAAACAATTTACAAATATGGACAACAAAGAAGGTAGAGGACGAAAAAACACAGAATCAGAGTAAAGAGCATTTGGTCACTTGAGTTCCAGGAGTTAAAATGAATCTTCTTATTTTGTATTTTTTGACTGCGCCTATTTTCTCATTTTGTAGTGAAATTGATAATTGTGAGTACTTCTTTATTATTTATATTACGCAAAATAAATTTGAGATCAAAATTGCAGTTTTTGACAGCGATTTAACATTTAACATTTAACTTTTTTTCAAATTATAAAGCTTAATTGCTCGTATCATTTTAAAATTTAGTGAAAGAAGTGACAACCGCAAATATTATTGCTGAACAAGTTTATGTCCAACCAACGCCCTCGAACCAAGAAGAAAATGGCATCGCTTTAAATGTAAACGAAACATCGGTTATTTCGCTGAATTCTTCATTACATGCGAACGAATCTCTAATAAACTCGCCAAATGTTACATTCGTAAATGCAACAGCGGTGAATATTTCCAGTGAAAAACCTCTGGTTGCCCACGATCCTTTAGGAACTAGAATATATCTGTTTACGCGGAAAAATCCAACCGTGGGTGAGCTCTTGGTTCCAAATGATTCAGCCACGATTCGAATCGCCACCAATTTCAAAAGCGAAAACCCCGTGCGTGTAATAATTCATGGTTCTTTTGATGGTCTTGATTCTGGTCATTGGATGACCGATATGAAAGACAAATTTCTTCAGATAGAGGATGGTAATGTTCTACTTGTCGACTGGCACAAAGGCGCGTCTGCTAATTTGCCTGATCAGAGAATAACGAATGTGCGAATGCTCGGTAGCAAAGTATCAACGGTCCTAAATGACTTGATTGTATGCACATTTTTACATTATCACCTCTTTGCTTTTAACTTTTTTATTCATTTTTAGAAAATCCACAATACAAAGCCAGAAAATATTCACATCATAGCACACAGTTTAGGAACATTTGCCGCAGACGTAATTGGAAGACAAGTAAAGCATATCGGAAGAATAAGTGGCTTGGATCCTGGAGGACCGAATTTTGATTTGCTCTCTCCTGAATTGCGACTTGATCAAAGCGATGCTTTATTTGTTGATGTCATACATACAGATGTGGAAAACACAAGTCTTTCTTTATATGGAAGAGGAACATCCGCACTTGTTGGGCACATGGATTTCTTCCCTAATGGCGGCTCCAATCAACCAGGTTGCAGTATTCAGCGTTTCGAAGATCTTGTTATTCGCCCGATTGGAGAAGGCGTGCGGAGATTTGTCGCTTGTCATCACTATCGGGCTATTGATTACTATTTAGAGACAATAACTCCAACAGCTACAAGCTGCTTACCGCTTGGATATAAATGCGAAAACTTCACTTCATTCACTGAAGGTCGTTGTGACAAGTGCGATTCTCCTGGTGTCGATTGTGCAGAGATGGGCTTCAAATCTATCAATTACTTTACACCGAACGACGCGAAACCTAAAAAGTTTTACTTGAACACAAATCGTCGAAAGCCATTTTGCAGTCTGTATTTTTAACTAATCAAAACTAATCTGACGTATTGCTTTAGTTTTTCACTATAATATTCAAGTGACAATCAGCTCGAAGCCTGAGCAGATTCGTGGTGGAGTTCTTTTCATTACATCGACAGGTGAATTTGGTTCAATGGAAGCACGTTTGAATGGAGGGTACTTCTTACGAAAATGACTCGTTAAAAATCGCTAATTTTTATAATAGAATGAGCGGCTTCAGACCAGGAAATACAACAGGATCGATTGTGAACCACTTTTTAGATATTGGTGGTGTAAGAAGTGTGAGTTTGGTGTGGCTTCCTGCTCCATCGATCAACTTGTTTTCGAACCCTACTCTTTACATACAGAAAATTGTCGTGACTCCACTGAATGATCCGGACAAAAGGTAAATTTTTATGTACTCTAATGATTATGATAGAATTTTTATTATGTTTTCTACAGTTCACGTTCATCATTGACAAGAGTACTTTGCCCAGCCGAATCAATCATACTTCAACCATTTTTCAAACGAACTTTCTTCACGACCGCCGACCAGTGCGCTTCTCTCCATTAAGAGGCAAATTAATTGCGTCGTCTCACATCTAAAAGTTGATTGAGCAAAGGCGACATTTTACCTAACAAACTTATTATATAAAAATCACGTTTTTCAATTCTGAATAAATTCTTTGCAAACTCTTTACTAAAAGATTCTTTTTGCGAATTCCCTGCTCGCGCGACGAATGTTAACAGTGATTTCTTCAACCTCTTCGATGGTGTCTGGAATTTCTATTCCTTTGGTTTCGGGCAGAAAGAAAATCGAAATACCATCGAGGGTTGAAAGGATGAAGAATGAAATTAAAGTAACGCTTGGATGAGTGAATAAGCTCTGGAAAAAATTTTCGCTAAGCAAGTGAAAGGAATATTCTCATCATTACCAATTCTCTAACGAATGGAGCAACGATTGAACCAATTCTTGAGGCAACTGAATTAGAACCAACTCCTACTTGTCGCACTGAAGTTGGATAAATTTCAGCCGAAAACACATAAATTGTATAATATGAAAGACTGACGCAGAATTTGACCACCATTATGAAGACAGTGATGAAAATTGAATTTTTATCAACAAAGAAATAAAATGGAATCGCAATCAGACTGCCAATCCCAGCTCCGAACATAATCATTGATTGGACAGTCCGCCTATCAAATATTTCCATTATATAAAGGCTGAGACCAAATGATGGAAATTCAAGAAGACCAGCGATGGTAAAATTAATTAGTAGATCACCTCCGAAGTCACCGATGTTTAAAGACAGACCATAATAAACGTAACCAGTAGCAAACCACGTGAGACAAAGTATGATCGTATTTTGACGAAGTTTTGGAGTTTTCCAAAGGTCTAAAAAGTTTGGTTTATGTTGTTTAGCCAATTCTTTCTGTTCTTGTTCAAAATGATCTCTAAGTTCCCTCATCTTATCTTCGATTCCAATCAACGGTATTTTGTTCGTTTCTGCAGCTTTCAGCAATTCTTCCTCAGCCTTTTCGATGCTACCGTTTACTAACTGCCATCGAGGCGATTCCGGGATTCGCCATAGCCAAACCAACCAGATTAGTTCGGAGATTGTACACGCCCATTGAATTGAACGAAAGTCCCTGAATATATAAACAATTCCTGGAAGAATGAGGTAGCCCAAAGCCCAACCGAAGCGACACAAGATGCCCATTTTCGAGCGATATTTTGTTCCCGTTGTTTCTAACACTATTGATTGAAACAAATTGAAATCGTGATGATTTCGTTACTTAAAGAGCTCATAACCTAACATAAATCCAGTCAAATATCTTCCATATGCACCGATTCCCAATATAAATCTGGAAACCATATATTGATAAATTGAGAACGACAAAGCACAAGAAAGTCCAGCGCAAATTTCGAGCAAGACACTCGCCCAAAGTATGGGCAGTCTGCCGTATTTGTCTGAAAGATGGCCGCAAACCAAAGACGACATAATCATGCCAATCATGTAAGCCGATTGTGTGGCAGATACCAACCAAGAACGATCGCAAACAAGATCCCACTTTCATTTTGCTTGCTTAATATCGGAAAAACATAAATCAAGCTTACCTCAGAGACCACTGTTTCTCCGAAGAAGCTTTTGTCGTATTCGAGATTTTGGCAGGAAGTAGAATGAGAATTGTAAAGTCCACATTTGTCAAGATGCTGGGAAGTAGAATAAGAAAGTAAGAATAAGTTGGTCAAAACTCAAACCTTTTCTTCCATATCACCGAGCTCGGAAGTGTCATTTTTGCACCAAAAATTAACGCTCGGAGCCATCAATGTCAAGCCCAAGTTATGAAAAGCTGAAAATACAGAAGTGGTGAGGTAAAAGAAGAAAATATTTTGCTGCCATTTTCCCCAATCACCGATGACATCGCTTATATGTGGGATCGCGTCTACTTTCATTTTGCAAGTTTTGATCACAAATGAAGCGAAACTAGGCTCACATTTGAAATATAAAATTTGTATTTTAGATGCAAACTAATTTACTGCAAGGATACATCAATATCCTCTATTCGTTGGAGCCTTGAATGCTCGTCAACAAAATCACTCGAATTTATTTTAAGAATCCAAACAATTAAATCGCTGTTCAAGTTTCTTTTTTTTTAATTGAGTCTTTTTCAAATTTTGTTTAACACTTGTGGAAAAACGTAAAATAAAAATTCCTTAAAGCGGCAATGGAACACGCTCATGAACACGATTAAAAACTCAAAAATTATTTTATTTTCGTCTTTTCTTAAAGCAAAAATCAATTCGTTTAGTATCATGTACCGATTTTTCAATTTATTATTGTTTTAGAAAAATTTTCAATTCAACCAAAATAATAATAAATATTCAAAATATAAACATCAATTAATTTAAACAATTGGGATTTTTAATAAGACAAGTTTTTAATCAGTTGAAATTAATTTATAAATTCAAAATATCTGAAAAGAAGTTGCTGTTCGTTCACAATCACAATCACGATGCAAGATTAAGTTTTGGTGACAATCTCCATTTGTTTTTAATGAGAATTTTTTTGTTAAGAAATGAGAGACTTAACTGATTTGACAATTTTATAGATGATCACAAAATAGATAAATAAATCTGAAAATGCTTTCAATTTAAAACTATAACTTTACGAATCTGTATTTGAATTGCTTCGTGTCATGAGCAATTAAACACTTATAAGTTACTTTTTCAATTATACATTTTAATTTTACTTATACAATCTTGCATTATTAGACATACAATCAGGGTCAAATAACTTTCATCTCATGAGAATTTACAAATAAAAAATGAACAACGATAAAAAATTTTCACAATTTTTGTGTCTTCATGTAATTTTGATGTTTTTTCATATTGTTTCTAATGAATTGTTTGTTGAATCGCTTTGTGTTCCTACCTACATTATAATTAAAACGATCGTATTTAACACAAATCTGAACAAGTGTTTGACTAGTTTTGAAAAATGAAAAGTCTCAAATTCAATTGAGAATGTAGAAATGTCTACAAGTGAATTTCAAGCAGCAATCAATGCTCGCGCGAGAAGCCTGGCCTTGGTAATCGTAAAACATGCGGCAACTTATTTTTGACCCACATTCTTATACGTGAAAATAACACTTTTAAGACAATGCACAAATCGTTTTCATTCGTGTTAGAAGATAAAGGATATCTTCTCATGTGTTTTTTGTACATGTTTAAACATTGATTTTACTTTCTATGAAAATGTGATATAAAATGGTCTCAATAATAGTAAGAAACAAAGTGAAACTAATAAAATACTTTAAAAAAGAAATAAAATAAAATAAAATACAACAATTCTATGGGAGAAATTTGATGAAAAGTTTAATCGAAATGCTTTTTTCTTTCTTTCAAATATGATTTCTAAAAGCAAAAAGATGAAAGTTCAGAAAGAATGAAACAAAAAGCAATGCCAGTATACAAAACGCTTAGCTAGTAATCATCGCCTGTGGTTGAGTGTCCCAAATAAAGTTTTTTAAATGGAGGTAAAAGTTTTTAAAAGAGAAAAATAATAGAGCTGCGCTTTTATTCAATTCTGAGTCGAAAAAGTAGATTTGTTGTTATTTGCTATATCTTAGATTTGATTTAAATTGAGTATACAAACTTCTAGAATATATTTCACATAAAATTATGATCAAAACTCGATTGAATACTTTTATTTCAAAAGCACTTATTTAACAATACTTTGAAATTGTTTAAAATTACTAGATAGGTGCTTTTGAAATAAACGTATTGAATTAGATACTCCATGCTTTTCCCTCCGAGTTCATATAGGCGTAATGCTGACAAAAAAGTTACTTTCTTTCTCCATTCATAGCTGGTTATTTCAATATTAAACATATGGACAAGATTAACAAGTTTTTATGCAATGTTCATCAATGTTAATTTTTTCGAGCAAAATACGAAAAATTTAAACAAAAGCATGAACCACAAGATTTTTCTCAAGTCATAAAAAAATAAACTGCAATTATAAATTAATTAAAAGGCAAAGTCAGCTTCAATTTAATTTGATAATTTTTAAAATATTTTCTTGAATGAGAGAAATTTAGAAAAAAAGATATTTACCGAGCGATATCTTCTTTTGACGTCCGTTTCAAAGCATAATCGTTGTCATTACCGACAAATGGAAAAAAATCAGACTCTTGGAAACAATTGATAACAAATGCATAATAAAAGTTGAATGATTGATTAAAATCAAAAATCGCACTCGAAAAAGGGTAGACGCACAAGAAAATGTAAAAAGATGCAATTATTCCTGCAAAGGCTCATTTTGATTGTGGGGGTAAACATAAGAATAAAATCAATTTTGCTCGAATTTGAAATTCAATCACACTATTCATTAAGCCGCAAAATTTTAAAGACTTATCATCTCAATTTCATCCTTTGTTTTTTGATAGAATAGCGAATTATTTGTTATTCTTGGCAATGAAATCTAAATTTAAGCTTCTACAAAATTTTATTTGGAGATCAAGCTTTAAGATTTTACATACTCATAAATTACAAAAGTTTATTCATATTGTTTTACATTCTGAAGAGCTTTCAAGAGAATCTATTTTTAAATAGATTTGTTTATTTGGATCAAATAAATAAATACAATAATCTGATTAAATAAATTAGATAAAAAACCTTTAAACAAGGGTCATAATACTTTTGAACTATTCGCGCGTGTTATATTGCAAAAGCTCTGCCACGTTTCTTTCATGTGCATCCGTGAAAAAAGACTTTTTTCAATGATTTTTTTTTCCTAAAACTTTGCGCATTTTTCTCTCATTCAAAATCTGAAATTTATGATTTTTCACCAATAAGAGAGCCAATTAAGTCAACTGAAGATTTGTTTTTCTTATCTTTTGTGTAAACTAAACGATTTATGAAATTTCTAAAAATTTCTGATAAACTAAAAAAATTTTTCCTCGAACCGTTTTTTGAATGACGAAAATCAAAGCAAGATCTTTTAATTGTGGATTGAGAAAATTAATTTTTAAATTTTTGCATCATATTATGTTCTCCACTTTGTTTTTATAATTGAATCGCGAGTAAACAGTACGTAGTTTGTTGTTTACTATCTTAACTATGCACAAATTTGCGCATTATTTTATAGATTTATCTGAATGCATGTCGATGGTTAAAATTTTCAACCATAGTCTGTTTCACATTTAAGATCGCTTATCAAGTTAGGAATCGCATGATTAAGGCGCATTGAAAGCTTCAATATGATGAATGTTCATTTTCGGAAATAATTTTATCCGCAGTAAACCTCTTTGTTGAAAATGAACGACAAAAATTATTTCAAAAGTTTAAATCAAATTTGCTAAAAGTACCTCGTGACACTTCAGTGTCTCTTTTTAATTCGACAGTTTTCAGTAGCTTTGAATTTTCTTTAACATCTCTATAGAGAAAAGTTCATCAGCAAACATGATTTACACAGTTTTCTGAAGGGCAGACTTATTTTCTCGAAGTGATTAGAACTGGGAAATATCACTTGTTTAGCCGATTGCCAGCTATAATCAAAAGCGCTCACATCTAAATCAATTGAATTTAATCGCGTTAAAGCGAACACAATCGTTTCGTTTAGATTATTGCTTCGTTTTTATTTTCATTGAGTTTTGATTGCGAAAATCGTTAAAATATCGATTCAACTTTTTCTTTGTGTAAACATACGTAGTTTTGTGCTGTATTTCATACTTTTAAAAATTGGATTTCGATTTTAATTTATAAAAAATTCTCAGTGAAAGATGTCAGGTAAACGTTTTTCTGTATTTCGTTTTACGAAGCTTTGTCAAAATTGTTTATCGAGCTCTCGAAAAACGCTTCGCCATAAGCCTTGGCGAAGTGTCGAAAGCTTTGATCGAAAATATCACTTCTACCGTGACAATTAATAAACTTTGCTTGTCTCGTCGATGAACTTTAAAACACTTGCCTCAAATATGTAGAAAGTATTATTTAAAAAGTGTTTTGACGATTATTTTATTTATCTGCTCGAAACAAATGACGAGAGCTGATGAGAGCATGGCAATCAAACTTGTTTGCTCGTGAACAAATTTCAAAACATTTGAAAAGGTTATTTCCACGTTGATAGCCGTTTTGTTAATTTGATAAAAAATTAAACAAATTTTTGACAAATATAACATATTATCCCTTTCGCTAAACTAGAGCTAAACTTAGAAAATATGAGCAAATTTAACGCAAAATTGTTCATTAGAAATTTGTTATTGATTTAAAAAATGTAAAGTATCAAAATTAAAAACAGCTACGTTTTATCTGAAACATGTTACCGAATTCCGCAAAAATGAACTTTAATCCTGGCTAAAAAACAACTCCAATTGTTTGCTTCTCTCAACAATAAATGCGATTGTAAATATTTGTCAAGAATGATTCTCGAAATAGATTTCAGATCCGATCTGATTGAGTGCATCAAAGTTCTCCGTTGTTGATGCAGCTCACGTGTGGATCAAAATCTCAATTTCTATCACTTGACTGATTGCTGCTCTTTAAAACGTTTAAAAAAAACGGAAACGGCGCAAATGCTTTTTCGTGAAAATATGTGCTTATTTAAAGTCTAATAAATGCGTTCGTACACAAGATCGACGTTGATTTTCTTTTGCTTCCACACCACTCAAAATTGTCCTTTTGACCAAAGTATGCAAAGCTTGTCAAGAAGCAAAGAATTTTCTGCTCTTCTATTTTTACTGAAGCGATATTGTGAATCAAAGACTCGAAGCGAGTAAATGAAAGCAAGAAAAAATTGCTGTCGTTTTATATCGCAGTAGTTTTGTGTAGCTCAGAGATAAACAAAAAGTGGAGTTTTAATCGGGAAAATTTTTGACATAAAACACTCGAGCCTTAATCGATTACCGTCTTACTTTAGAGCTATTGACAAATTTTTATTCATGTCGTCTCCGATACTAGGCGAAGATATTTACTCCTTTGGTTATATGAATGGCGAATCATTTCAAAAAGAGGCAATTTCCATCAATGGCACACCGCTGCAAGTTTTGGACCAGAACTTTGTTCCAAATATTGCAAACTTAAACCGAGTCTTAACAAACTCAGAAATCGTAGATAAACCTGTGATCATAATATCAGTGGCGGGAGACACTCGCAAAGGAAAATCATTGTTGCTAAATATTATTCTGCGTTATCTTTACGCGCAAAAAGAACACAAGTCAAAATGGTTTGACACATCGAACGCCGATGTTATTTACTTGAATGGCTTCGAATGGAGCAGCGAGCTCAAATCAAACACCGATGGAATATGGGTATGGTCAGAACCCATGTATGTAAAAGGAATCGACTATCCAATATTGTTAGTCGATACCCAGGGCACCTTTGGAGATGACACAGACATAAGCATCTCTACTAAAATTTTTGGACTGAGGTAAGCTGTTGGTCGAGCAAATAAAGTTTTTATTGTTCTCTAACTATTAATAGCGCACTGACATCATCGCTTTTGATTTTCAACGTGAAAGAAAGATTGAATAACAATGATTTATCGAATCTGGACATCTTTGCACAGGTTGGGCAAAAGATGTCTCATCTGTACGGCAAAATGAGACCATTTCAAAAGTTGCTGTTTTTGATTCGAGACTGGAAGTTTGACCAATACAAATTCGGCTTCGAAGGTGGACAAAAATACGTGAACGATTTCTTGAAAGTGACCGAGAAACAGAGCACGAATCTTCAGGATATACGAAGAAGGGTGCAAGAATCGTTTCCCGATATCAATGGCTTCCTTTTGCCGCATCCGGGGGAAAAGGTCGATAAAGGAGTTTTTTTATATGCGAGTGATTTCAAGCACGAATTTCGCGACGAAATAAATAATTTTGTAAAAGAGCTTTTCACCACGAGTTACCTCTACCCGAAAACATTGAATGGACATATAATCACAGGAAACCAACTTTACAATTACTTCACAAGCTTCATTAACTCCTTCAATTCAGGAGAGGTTTTGACACCGCAAAGTATATTTGATGCTGCAGATTTGGTTGCAGTCGCAGAGGCTTCCGATTTCTACAAAGCTGAATTAGAGAGTTATCAGGAAAAGGGTAATAACGAACTTCGAGAGTTGAGAAAGTTCAACGAGACTGTCATACGAAAAACATTTGAATCGTTTGCGCGGAACCCGAAACGATATGGCGCCGTCAAAATCGACGTGGTGCTCAAGCTGTTCGATAACATATGGAAAGTTTTCGATCAGTTCAAAAGTCAAGTGGAAATCAAGCATAAGATAATCGTTCAAGAAGCGACAAATACCTACAAGTCAGAAATTCAAAAATTTTCGAGCGAAAAAATGAATTTGCTCAAAAAACAAGAGTTTATACAAAAGCATCACGAGTCGCTGCAAAAGGCAGTCACGCATTTCGTCACTCATCCGCAAAGGTGTGACGACGTGACCAATGAGCAAATGACGGAGCTTTTGAACAACGTTTGGAGCCTTTTCGGCGAAGAACACGAAAAGGGACAACTTTGCGAGCAGCAGGCCTGTTCTAAACTTGATCTCTGCATTCAGCAGGTTTTAAAAATATACAAACAAAATATGGAGCACTTTCTCGATTTAGAGGCGTCCAACATCTTTGTAAATAAGAATAATTTGAGGAATCTTCACTTAAAAGAAATGGACACAGCTTTGAAAGCATTTGAGGAAGAAAAGGAAAACTTGGGACTTTCGTATATCGGCGAATTTTATGTGGAAAAATTAAAGTCGCATATTTTGATCTCGTACGAAACTTACTATAAAAAGATGTGCGAAAAAATCTTTGAGTTCGCAAACTCAGCTGCCAAAAGCAGGTACGAAATTGAAATGGAGAAACTTTTGTCGAGGGATATTTCGAATTTGCCCAATGATAATGAAATGTTAATTGCACATTTGACTCAAATAGAAGAAGTTAAAAAAGTTTTTCGAAATTACACAGAGAATGAAGATAACGAGGTTGTCGAGAGTCATATCAATCGTCTGATTGTCAACGTGGAAAACAAATTTGAAAGCTTCAAAGCTAATTTATTGTCGAGACAGAAATCGGTAAATGAAAAGTATGTGAATGCAGTTCGTTTGGCAAAACAAGAGTATAGTGAAGCAATGGAAAGCCTATTTCGCGTATACGGTGATTTCGATTCCAATCACCTTTCGTTAGAACACGTTGACAAGTTAAAAAATGCTGAAAATAAATTCAGATCACTAATTGGAGCCGATCTAGAAAAATACGCCCACGATTACATTGTTCTTCTTCGTCGCGAAATATGGGAACTTTATTACAACAGATTTCTTTCGCGTGAATACGTGCTGAAAATGACTAAAAGCAAGAAAAAGGTAGCGCTCGCGTCGGAAGCGATCAAAATCTGTGTTGTGGGCGATGCGAACGTCGGCAAAACAAGCTTCATCTTAAGATTTATCGGCAATCACTTTCCTGAGTACAAAGAGGCTGACAATGGCAACAATGTGATGCCGCAAATCGTTTCAGTAGAAAACAAGTACTACAATATCGCCATATGGGATATGCCGAGAATGCTGCGACCACTTCCAGAAGGATTTTATCGGTATGCTGAGGCTATCGCAGTCGTGTTCGATGTGACCAGCGAGGAGTCGTTCAAAAACACAGTCGATTGGATGAGTGAAATAAAGGAACATGTGCCATCCGCTAAAATTGTGCTGATCGGTAATAAGATTGATTTAAAAACGGAAAGGATGGTGAGTAAAGACAAAGCAGAAATGTTTGCGAAAGAAATGAAAATTCCCTATATCGAATTAAGTGCAAAGACGGGAGTCAAAGAAACTATAGACAAAGGCGTGAAGCGAATTGTTAAATTAGTTGTAGACTCGCGCTGGAAATTTTGTTCAATATCCTGACTATCGAAATTCGATTGCGTTTCAAAACAAAATTTGCTTAACGACCGAAATTCCGCTTTCTTACACAATGGAGCTAAAGTGGCTTTTTTCTCGTTTATGTTTTATATCATTTTGAATGTTGTGTTCTACTCGAAATACACATTTGTGACCACATTTTTTTCAGTGCTTTACATGTTTTGGCTACACAAGTACCAGATTTTGTTCGCACCATATAAATTCTTCAACTCAAGTATTTTCAATTTTGTGCGTTTTTATAAACGATCTTTTTACGCTTAATATATTAGCTCAAAATTAACAATTTTGTTCTTTTAAAGTCTAAACATGTTTAACGTTAATTTAAAATAATTAAAACTCTTAATTGCTTTTTATGCGTTAAATTTTTGCAGAATTTTTTAGTATTATTTAGAATCATTGTTACTTCATGCAATTCGATAAGATTTCAGAGGATGCCACTTAATAGCGAATTTGATCCAACCATTGTTAACCATTTTTCGTTAAAGATAATCGTATTAGGTTGTTTGAGATTATGTCTTTTATTGAAACAGTTACTTTTCCTACAAAATTGTCGCTAGATTTGCGGTCTTTGTCGTATGTAAGAAAAACAAGTTATGCCCAGTTCGGTATTCGATCACTTATAAAAGTTTGCATAAACACCGACTCGTTGTCATTTCTAACAAGGCAAGTTTTGCCGATTAAATTAGAGTAAGTTGCTGAAGAGAACAGAAGAGAAAACAAAAAAAGTAGCCGGACACGTGGTTTGAAGAGGGAAGTAACAAAGTGACCAACAACGTTCATCCCTCTAATCGCACAGTCTCTAATAACGCGGTGGCTACTTTTTTGTTTTCTTAAGTGTATATCATAACATAAACATCACTCTTGCCGTGGAATGGATCCTTGTACGTCACTTGCCTTTTCGATTTCAATCTCGGCAGTACCATAAAAAGTGTCTTCCTGCAACACTTTCCAAAATGAGGATTTAACACATTTTCCATTAAAACCAACCTAGTTGATTTTAAAGATTTTTACTGAATAAAGCTTTGCGTTTGGCGCACAAACATTTTCCGGTATATCACACACAGTTTCATCGTTTGCGTTGTATGTATAGGTTAACGATCTGTCAAAAAACATTGACAGCTCTACACTAGAATAATGTAAAGTGACGCATTCTATTAAACAACCATCATTTGTGACTCTAATGTCGAATAGAAATTCGTTTTCTTCGTGTTCTCTACAGAATAATTGCAATGTTTTGTTTGATACAGTCAAGGAAAGAGAAAAGTTTACATTGTTGGGTAAAAGAAATACATTTTTTAACCATTTCTTTTACCTAACAATGTAAACTTTTCTCTTTCCTTGAGTGTATATGTGAACACGTTACCAATCACGCGCTAAATCAAGATCAAAAAAGTAAATACGTAAAGTACGGCACATAAAAAATGTTTTGGCATATTAAGTTGCAGGATTCAATTCGAAAATGCGTTGAGTTTATACAAAAAGGATGCTCGCATTCGTGAATAATTCGCAGCATGTCGCTGAAATGAGCTCAATGCTTGTTCATTCGCAGACGACTCAATTATACAGTCAAATTCAATTCATTTACCGGTTTTATCAAAACTATTACCGGTTGAAATGATTGGTTTCAATTAATCAGCAATTGAAAGTAAACTAACCAAAATGACTTGAGTTCAGCCAATGTTTCAATGCTGCTTTTAAATTTGAAAGAGCTGCAATCAAAATTAACCGCGTATTTGTTTATTTTCAACTGCAATAAAATCGGCAAAATTGTTTCATCGATTTTGCTTTTGAGTTTTCGCGCAGCAAACTTGAAACAATATTTTGAACTCGTTTAATTCGCCGAATTAACTTAAATATAAGTTCGAAATAAAGCAACAAGCAAAGAGCTGTTCGCGAATGCATTTTGGCTAAACGAGCGCAGAGCGAAACAAAAGTTTAAATCGAAAGCAGCGACCATCGAAAAGTTTGCCGCATTCACTCTCCTCACTGTTCGCTTGATTGCCGTCGCATGGAAACGATTGTCGAGTTGCGCGCTGCGCGAGCTTCTCATCCAATGAAAAGCAGCGAAAACGTTTTCAAGTTTTTGACACCGAAACCTCGAATTTTTCGCCTTTTTGCGCTTCCAACATTAAACTTTGAATGGACCGTAATTCAACGCGAAAACGGCAAGTGTCGAACAAGAGAGAGGACGTCGAACAATCGGAAGCGCGCATCACGTCTCACTTTCGACAAAGAAAACGAATGTTTCAAAGCGAGTGCACTTTCGAGGACAAACAAATGCTTTCGCCGCCGGTGAAAATGATCAAGGCTCGATTCGAAGGCGAGGACGTCGTTTGGATGACTTCTGAAATGCGTGAAGATAAAAGCGAAGACATTCGGTTGAAGTTTAAACCCAGTGATTGTCAATTTAATCTCGAAACACGCCATTCTTCAAATGGTTTCGACAAAATAAATGAAATCTTGCTTAAATTCAAAACAAAACTTAATGTCGAAGAGCTCGTCGATCCGTTCGAAGAGAGTGACGAATGGTTGTCGCAAATACCAGATGAAGCATTGTCATCAAATGAGTTCGTTAAAATGGAACCTGATGGTGTCGTGAGCAGGTCTCAAATGCAAATTGTTGATGTGCCTTTACCATGTCTATTAAACCGCTCAACTTCCAGTGCAAATTCCTCTCGAGTAGCATCTCTTAATGGAAGGTCTCTAGATGGTACCTCTGATAGTTCATTTGAACTTAGTTCATATGTACCTGACATCCAAAATTTCTCAAAATCTGTTGTTCTAGAAACACAGAATGTAAATGAAGATCTAGAATGCATACGCAACGAAAATCATCAAGATTCTGCTTTTATTGCTGATGATGACTTCGACAACTTTTTAAAGACTGTTGATAGCAAAATTTTACTACAAAGTGAAAAGTCAACACGAAATCAAATGCTTGCTGAAGAAAAATGCGAATCCTTTGAATTTAATGATAGTGATCTCTTATCGATTTCTTTGGCTCTTGAACAATTACAGAATAATTCGAATGACATTAAAAATATGGATGATGGTAGAGCAGCAAAAGTTCAAAATTCAGATGAAGATAGTGATGTAGTGTGGGATGAAGAAGGAGATCAAATTTGTACTCTGCTTAAAATCTAAAAACTCTCTTACAATTGCCATATTTGTACTTCCAAGTTAAACTTTTAAGCGAATATTGTTTGTTTTGCACAACCAAGCAATTGTTGATAATTTTTCTACTTCTGCGTAATTTACAAACTCCACTTTACATATCAGCACAAAAAATGTTTCACAGTTGGAGCATGTTTTTTCTAACTTGAAAACTTCGTCTAAGCATTTCTTTATTGCAGTTTAAATAAAGTGTACAAAAATGATGTGAAAATGTTGAAAGTAAAAAAACGTGAACAGAGTTTAAAAATCATTTTTAAACTCGTATATTTGCTTGGTTTATTGTCTGAATTTTCTTATTCTGTGAGAAAAAAATGTAATTTATGGCGAATTTTAACCATTTCAACTTCTTTGGTTGGCATTATGCATTACACGTCACTTTTGACCAAAGTGATTTTAAAGCGAAAACTGTTTCGCGATTGGTTTTTAAACGCCAATAAAGTACTCACAGAATTTACCGTTTTATTCACAATTTACAAATTGTATAAGAATGATGAGAAGATAATAAATTTCGCTCGAGAGACGGAAAGAAGTTTCACTCATCTCAATGCCCAGGCGGAAAAGAAGGTGAAGTGGTATACAATAAAATTAATTGTATTCATCGTATCATTTTCACTTCACAAATTAATTTATATATCGCTAATACCAATGAGCAACGAGTCAGTTTTTGACAAATATTTATTCGGTGCCCGATTTTCCGAGAACGCATTTCTTATTGCCAAATTAACGATTATATCGGTGAAAAGTGTTGAGTATTACACTCGTTTAATTATATTTTCATCACGCATCCTTTTCATTTGCTTGTGCTATTATTTCCAGCAACTTATAGAGCAGTTCTTTAGAGATGTGAAAGTTATGCGGAAAACAGAATCGAAATTTGATTTGGCTCAATTGATTTATTTAAACAATGCGTATGTTCAAATCACCAGATTGATGATTTTATTCGAAGAAGCTTTTTCGATGCTTAATTTGGTTTGGATTTTGGAAAGCTCATCAAATATATTTTATTACTTGTCAAGATTGGCGAAAGCGTTTCAAGAAAGCGAATATGGAAAGGTATATTGGTACATAAGTAACGTTTTATTTTATGTATCAATGTTTGCTCTTCAAACTTTTGGAATGTCAAATGTCAACATCTCACTTAATAGCGGTCTCTACTATATATACGATTTGGCGGATAAAATTCTGATTCGTAACACTGATATTATGCCGCTTATGTTTGCTTTAATCGACAAAATTCACTTTCGCTCTACTCAATTAACTCTTGGAGGCTTTATTCCAGTAACAAAACCGTTTATATTGACATATATAAGCTTTGTCATTACATATACCATAACCATGTTTCAACTTTTTCCTGTTACATAAATGTTTTATTGTAACTTCAAGCACACATATTGCGCTAAAACTTGACTGACATTATTTTAATCAATTTCATAATTAATATTTAAAAAACACCCTCGAGAATGTCGCTAGATTGAAAAATTCACTTTATCATAAAATTTCAAAATTATGATAAAAATTGTATTCATATCGAATTATGATTATTAGTGCGAGAATTATGTAGAAGTGATTTGAACTAATAAAAATCGTTTGTTTTGTTCAGAACTTTTCTACGCCATTAAAAGCTGCACCTTTTTACTTTTTCGACTTTTCTATTCAAATGGCGATTGAAGTTAAAACGTTTCTATGTAATTTTTACAATGCTTCCATTGTAAAAGTAGCTACTATTCTTGCTAACTATTAATCTCGGCGCAATCAATGTGCAAATAAAAGAAGGCTAAATCGAGAAATAAGCTACAATTCAAATAGCTTGCATTCATTTGAATTAATTCAATTTCCAACATTTTAAAACGCAAAGCGCATAATTTAAAGAAACTTCACAGCCTTTTGTAAATGCAATTGATTCAGGGTGAAAATAATGTCATGCTTTTGCATAAATCGACTGTTTGCAAATAAATGTTTTCGTTTGAGAAAAAAAAAATGAAACACGAGTTGTAATTAGTGTTTCCAGAGCTGAATTAAAATGTTTTATTTAAACATTTAGTAGAGGTTTAAATGAGTTTGTTTTAACATTTTATGTGACTACATAAACCTCGAAAATTTAAAATTCAAAAGAGATCATATTCAAATTTCATCTCGAACTACCATCAGATTACAAATGATCCGATTCAATCGGTTAATAAACTAATGTTTCATATGAATAAATCCACTTGAAAGTAATTTCTTTTCTAAACTCTTCATCAGCAGGTGAAAATTTTATTAAATGACGTCGTCGGTGATTTTGTCATAAAAAAATTTGATTTATTTTTTTAAATTCATTAAGCACATATTCGCGCGAAAAGGAATAAGACGCATTCAAAATTAATTCGAAAACCAAAGAATATGAAATATCTTTTCATCTTTAGCTTTTGTCTGATAGATGTTAAACCTTTTCTTGCCACACAAGTCCAAAAAAAAATTAGAACTTAAAATTCATATTTATTGATACTTAATAAGGCAACAAAATAAGTAGAGATTGGTATGGCTTCCATAGTAGAATACTACAGAATCCTCTCTTCAACGGCAACTCGGGACTTCAGAAATTCTGATCGTTGAGAAGTGGCATTTGGGAGACATTGTTAATCGAGTTTGCCTTGGTCAGCATTTTATTGTTGCTGCCGTTAGTGTACGTAGCTGCTTAAGACAAGTAGCATTAGGGAAAGTTTCACGGTATTCAACAATTTAAAATTTGATGCGCGTCATACAAGAAAAATCGCATTAGTAAAAATATTGAATATTGAATATGCGCGTTGTATGCGAGATTTTAGGTTACTATTTTAAAGCTGCAGCAATAAAATTTTAAATTGGATTTTAAATTCAGTTGCAAAATCAACGTTTACTCGATGGTTTTTTAAAGCACGCCGTTTTCTTATGACATTAGGATTCACTTAAAATTTTTAGTGAATTCATATCAGTCTTAATTGAAATTAAAATTTTCGACTTCTAGTATACAGCTCGGTCACATTTGTTACCGAAAAGTTATTTTTTCATTGAATTTTTTCTTATCTGATTTTTAAAGCGAAAAAGTGAAAAACAAAATAAAGATTAAACCTTATAACT
>NCKU01000393.1:0-44107 GCA_003675995.1 Dinothrombium tinctorium | reverse complement strand
TATGGTTAGTTATTCAGAAATTTTCCCACTTTGCAACATTCAAAAAAGTATATTCAAACAAGACAATTTTATCTTTCTTTTTAAGCTATAAAATTTTTTTTTACCATAACTCTTTAACTTTAAAATTTTTAAGTTAATTTTTGTGCAAGTTCAATTTGGACAGCTATTATTCATTGTGTAGGAAGGGCTATGAAGCACCGAGAGTATATTTTGAAGAGAAATTGTTTAAATTATTAGAATTTATTTGAAATCAAATGATCAAACAGAATAACAAACTTTTTCACAGACTTTTTTTCGTGGAAAAGGTGAATTTGAGTTTGAATCGCTGATTTGACTTATTTTTCACTTTTGTTTTCGTCGTTTTTTCGCTTCAATTTCTGATTATTATCGACCACAACTTTTAATCGTCACGCGCAATTATTTTTTAAAAACATGAAAACATAAAAATAAGTTTCACGTCGACAATGCTTTTTCACAGATTAAGTGTTTATTCTTAACGAACAATCACTACCGGAGAGCCGATATTTTTGCATTTCGTACACTCATACGTAGACTTATTTTCAAGAATGTTTACCACATTATCTCATTTATTTATGAGACTTGTTTTATTCATTGTGAAAAATTCGTGCACTTTGTTCAAAATTCGTCGAAGTGTTATTTAGTTAATAGTTTTCAAAGTGTGATACTTTTATAGCGTACACTCTGTATAGCAAAATCAATTGAGTGGCATAACCAAAAAGGAACAGCTTTTCTTAATTTTAAGACGAAGAGAAGCAAGTCGAAAATTTCTTGATGGCGTCTTTAAAATGCGTCTTACATTTCGCGTCCTTTGAATTAAAAAACATTTCTTGATAAGCAGTTTTCGCAAATTCATTTTAAACACTCTTGCTGCGACCAATGAACGATTGTGAAAATAAAATGAGAAATTTGATGATCAGAGAAAATAATGAGCAAAGGAATAAGCATTGGAAGACGCTGCGTTCTCCTAGTCAGCTCTCGAATACAAACGCGTCCCAAATGAGAGTAAAAAGAAGAAAGCGTAAGCGAGGATCAAGAAAAGCATTGGAAGCGATCAGGCAAATACCGATGGAAGCGAGGAGTAAAATAATTCGCAATTCGATGTCGAACGCTTTGCGGACCAAATTTGTTTTTAACCAAGAAATGAATTTTGGTTGCGAACGCGATTTTGATTTTGATTTTGATTTTTTTCAGCATAATGATCCAAACAACGAAGAGGTCAACTTCGAGTTTTTTTTTAATGAAGAAAGCGAAAATGACTTTTGCCCCTTTCCAGAAGCTAATGAAATTGGTGAATGCAAAGTGCGATTAACCCCGAATATTGAGTCGATAGTAGCGGATTTAAATAAATTCTTAGCTTCGAAAGCCAAAGAAATTAAAGACTCAAACTTATTAGCCACAAAATGTGATGAATTCAAAATATTAGCTACAAACGAAGATTCACGAGCAAAATGTAAGCGCGAACTTCACGCTTTGATGGATTCGCAAGGAGTGGACAAATTTAGTCTTCTGAAGAAGATCGCCGATCACATGTATGAGCGAGATAAAAGACAATCAACCTTAATGCGTATTGCGGAGTGGCAATCATCTTGCGAAAGCATTGCAGCGAATTATCAATAATAAGTAGAGTTGCATAATAACTAACAACAATAATTAGAACGCTCGCAACTATGGCATATCGCACGTGTGCCAAACAAACATCGTTTCATTTATAACAAAAGAAAAATTGTGTTTTCTAAATTATTCTCATCTATCATTGATCAAATGACGCGACTCTATGTTCAGAGGAGACAAAGTATTCAAAAAATTTAAATAAACGTTTGTATTAAACTCTTTTTTGAGACAATAGTTATAATTAATGGAAGTTATGTTTTGTAACAATAAGTGAGACGCAAATAAAATATGGCTTTGAAAGTAAATTACAAACACTGAAAAGATCATTGAGTGATATGACAAATAAAAGAGAGTCTGTTTGAATTTATGCGACAAACTACTTTGTATACAAAAGAGAACGAAATGAGCTTCATGAGTCAAGTGTATTTTGTAGCTACATTAAATTGGTATACAAGACAACGAACCAATAATTGAAAAGTGTTTCGTTTCGGGTTTTCATATGCAACATTTGACTAGAAAATCAAATTGCTTCATTTGTCTGATGACTAGTTATTAAAAATGATTAGACAATTAATATGTGTAAACTAACTGTATAATAACAACAATTTTACAAGGCGTTCAAAATGCGAGTGTTTCATTTTAAGTGTACAACTCGAAAAATAAGTTTTTCAACAGAACAAAGTGATATACAATTCAAATATTAGTTGATTAGTGAATTTAGATAACATCGATTTCGGTTATTAATGGAAGAGACAAAATCGATCGCTTGAACAATTTCTTGCCATGCAGTTTAAATTAAAAAATTAAAGATTTTCTATGAATTAGAAGAGAAACTTTCGTTGTATTTATTTTTCGAGCTGTGAACACATCGGAAAATAAAATCTCGCTTTCAAACTCTTTGTAAATATTTATAATATATAATACGTAATAAATAGCATTTTGATAATTGAAGCTACGCGTAAACAACCGAAACAACGGTTTCAACATTAATATTTCAATTTCTTAACAAACAGTATTTAAATGTGGTCCAATTTTCAAATCGATTTGTGTAACAAAACCCAGGATTTAAAATGTGGTCATTAAAGCCATTTAAAACTTTGGATAAAGTTTGATAACAATTTCGTTTTTGTAACAAGTAAAAAAATCACTTTGCGTCGTCTTGATCCATAGGCTCTTCAATCCGATGGTGGGCACTTGGAGGGCTGCTGCTTAGATAATTCTTAAAATTAATTACAAAAGAAAATCTAACTAACTTAATGTGTTGCATCGTAAGTGATGCCAACGCAGAAACAGCTTCACATTCTTCTCGTTCCTTTTGATAGGCTTCCAGATACGAGCAGTCAATTAAATGAGCGTATCGTTTGACGATAGGCCAATGAGGAGCTGAAAGCGATGGTAAGAATTTTTGTTGACTAACATTCAACGTACCCTGAATAGCGATAACCCTTCTAAGAGTTTCGATCGCTTTTTCAACAGGCTTTCTGCGTTTCTCTTCTTCTGAAATAGGAGTAGTTTCATCTCCTAATAAAGCCATCACACACTCCTGGGCACAATCACAAATTGACGGAAGATCATATCTGTTTGAAGGTAATATTTAAGATCATCGAAATAATCAAAGAAACAAACCCTCCTTCTAAGGCTAAAACGACTTTGCCTTTGGCCAAAGTAAGTAACTGTTGGGTCATCCACGCAAAACAAGCAGCTGATACTTCATAACCACCGAGCGGGGCTGGATGTCCGGATGCTGCGTCAAAGCCTGAAGCGATGAGCACCACTTCTGGATCAAAGTCACGTGCTATCGGCATAACAACTGATCTAAATGCAGCTAGGTATTCGGCATCGCTCAGAGGAGGCGAGAGACCGCCGGACCAAGCAATATTAATATTGAACCCCGTGCCATCCTCGGATCCGATTTCGGTTGGATCACCCGTTCCCGGAAAAAAGTTACCGTCATCATGGCGATGAAGTGAAATATAAAGCACATGTGGATCCTCATAAAAGATCTGTTGGATTCCATTTCCATGGTGGACATCCCAGTCGACAATCAGTATTTTTTCGAAATTTAACCGTTTGCGAATTTGTTGAGCAGCGATCGCCACGGAATTGAAGAAACAAAAGCCCATTGCCTGCTGGTGCTCGGCATGATGTCCGGGAGGACGAACGATAGCGAAACCGTTTTTAATTTCGCCCAAAGCGACTTTCATCGAAAGTTCAATTACACAACCGGCTGCCATTCGCGAGGCTGAAGCAGTATGCAACTCATTCCAAGTTGTATCCGAATCAACACCGATTCCTCCGCATGGAAGCATTACAAAACTTTTAATCGGCAAATCAGTTAATTTACTAGGATCAAGCTTTTGTCGATTGAGTGGACTTGTGCCGAACAATAGTGTGTATGCTTCGGAATGACAAGATTGGATTTCCTCAAGAGTTGCTTTCCGCGAGCGGATTCTCTATAAGAAACAAAGAAGATAAAAAAATGATGGTATCTTAAAACTTACTTCGCATCGTACTAAGAGTCCCGTTTCTTGTAAACGAGCCCAAATACTTTGCAATCGTCCGCCGTGTTCCGGATGTTGACTGTTGTCTCCACAAATGCATTGATGTTTTAACATCAAACTGTCGTAAACTAAACCAGTCGTAAAGCTATGCCTTGTTCCTGGAGCGATTGGAGGTGAATGGCTGCCTTGTTCTTGTGTTGAGATCAAAGCAACTAATGGACTCGATGAAGCTCTCGACAAAGGTCTCGTTGGATGATAATATGGATATCTCGAATAAGGAAGTACCTGAGGGTACTGGTTGCCTTCAGGGAGAAGTGAAATTGTCTGAGGGGGTATATGTGATGATGCAGATGTTGAAGGTGGAGAGTGTTGTTGATGAAACAACAAAAGCTGTTGCTGTTGCTGCTGCTGCTGATACAAAAGTTGTTGGTAAACATTTGGATCGATAGATGTGTTGGATGAAGAGGGCAGGTATTGAGAAAAAAGGTCCCGCTGTTGTTGAAGGAATGCTTCTCGCTCTTTTTGTTGCTTGATTAATTCCGAGTTTTTAGTCCCTTTGCAAGACGACTCTTTGACACCTTTGGTTAAGTCAATCAAGCGATCGTCGTGACCATCAGGCGATACGTCCGCTTCTTGCGAATACTGTCGTTTTATACGCTCTTTGCGCGATGGAGTTGAAGGTACAGAATCCTTCATCTCTTGCGCCACAGCAGCTTCAGTTTCTTCTTCAAAACTTTGACTCTGAAGCTGCTGTTTGCTTGATGCTCTTGTAAGAACTGTTTGTCGAATGTGTTGCTTTAACAAATTTCTCTGATGCTGTTGCTGTTGTTGTTGCGTTACGGCACTATCGATTGTAGAGGTGGTTGTTGTAGCAGATGGAGATTGAAGCATTGGGTGACCAAGAGGCAACGGAGCGCTTTGAGTTCGCCCTAATGGCCTGTGAATAGTGCGGCCGCCTTGAAGTCTGACTGTGGCAACTTGATTATCGGTGATCAAAGTTGGAGTATATCCACCGGAAGACGGTGAACCAGAAATTGAATCCGTTAAAACGCCATTTCCTTGTTCCAACACTCGCATTTGTTGATTAATAAATGTTGGACTTGTAGGCGGACTGAATTCACCTTCAATCACTGAATACGAAACAAATCTTTAAATTAGTGTCACTGTACTCAAAAAATTTCGTAATCACCTGGTAATGAGGGACAGAAAGGCAGCGAGGACGTGAATGAAGATGAACCTGGCATTGATGATGGTAAATGTCTGGATGATGCGTTTCTTGTTTGCGCCTCTGCCAAATTTTTGACATTATCCTAAAAAAAGATGCATAAAATGGTAATAAATAGATCAAAGTTTGTCTGGAATTTCCTGTTATTTAGTCTTGGTTATTCTAATAATAGTGAATATATGTGAAAATGTTTTACTGCCGTAAACTGAAGCATGAAAAAATTAATCATCTTGTTTAGTTCGTGTTGCGCAATATACTTACACCGCTAATTATACCGTTGGCTGGAACAGCTCCTGGTCCAGAAGAAGGAACGTGCGGACGTCCTAGAGATATATTTGGAAGCGACGGAGAGGAGTATAGCTGAAGATCTCCAGCATGCGTTAGGATGCTAAATGGTGATCCCGATCCACCTCCTCCTTGTGTCTCCTGTTTCGTGATAGGCATAGGAAAACAAAACGATTTTAGCTTTTGTGTAATTTTAATTCAATGCCAAAAGAGAAGAAATAAGATAATCGGGGAGCGAAAAACTAATGTAAGCTATGACGAGGTGGGTGTAAGTAGATTGCACTATACCCTTTCAGCTTTCGAAAGTGAATTTCAAAATGTCTAAAAATACGACTGAAGACAGGCGAATCAACGAAATGGTGTCAAATAAACCTTCAAAATTTAGCAAAAGCCAGGAGCCCCCGTGGTTTATTTATATCCGAGCTTTACACATTCACTTTAAATATTACGCTAAAAATAGTGTAAAAATTTTGGGCGAAGAAAGCGAGATTATTATTGTAAAGATAAAAACATTGCAGCAACGATTGCGGTTTTTTGGGATGCGAGCCATAAAGTTACTTTACCTCTAAGATCGGTGTACTCCCCGCACTCGAAGCTGCTCCTGCCATTGGATGACCTGGAGGACCGTTTGTTGCTGGTGGCGAGCCTGGAATCGATTCTGGTTTACTGTTTGGTGGCGTGTTACTTTCGACTGCGAAAGAAACGATAATTTAATTTTCAAAGCATAGGTTAATTTAGAAAATGGAAAACAGTTAGCAGTTTTGAGTTACTTATTAGCGATGAATTAATGATTTGTTAATGAAAGATGACATGCATACTTGATGATGACGCGGAGACAGGTGCGGACGAAGATATTCCTGAAGCGTGTCCATGCACCGATTGCTGCTGTATCAACGTCGATGAGCATAACGCCGGCCGGCCCCTGACTTTCGCTAGTTTCCGTCTAAGCAGGGGCGAACTTCTTCTTTCAAGCACTTTTTGCTTAAGTGCGGAACGGATTTTTAGATTAGGTTCGGACGCTATTGAAAGGGGCGACAAAGTGTTTAGTGTTTAGTCTTCGGCTTGTCACAATAAGAAGCGAAAAGTGAGGGAACAAGGTTTTGGCTTTGAGAAGGCATTCGCTTTGTAATTGATTCAAAAATGAGAGGAGCACAAAAGTTAGATGTAAAAGCGACTTTGTTTCTTCCACAAAACTCCACAAGAAGAGCTTTATTTACTTTTTGCAATTGCTTATTTCGATTTGTTGAAGCGCAATCAAACATATAAAAGCGATTGGTCTTACCTGTCTTTCTCAGAGGCATCAAGTCATCTTCGAATTTGCCTATCAATGGGTTCCTTTTCAGGAGAATCAATAAAACAAGTGATTAGTCTTAAGCTTGATGAAATCTAGATTTGTGAGTTTTTCTATGTTTCGAAAAGAGAATATTTCAAGCTTCGGGCAATGATTTGATTTATCTCATGTGTCAAAAATGATTGAGGTGAAATTGATCCAAAAACACCCATTCATTTGTCTATTCTTATCTCGTGTTTAATAATAGTTTAATTCATTTGCGACAAACGCATTTTCTAAGCTTGCTTTTCACGGACAGAAATGAAAAGAGAGATGAAAAGTGGTACATAAAACCGACGAGGAGGAAGTAAGCATGCAAAGTTATGAAATTTGTTATATAATTTTGAGAGAAGGCTAAAAAGCTAAAAAGTGAAAAATTGAAAACGTTTAATTTAATTTGAGCATTGTGCAGTGAAAATCTATGCAAAAATAAAATTTTTCGAAACTTTGTAAACAAGCGTTGAATGATGCCGAGAGCGCAACAGTGTGCGGCAGGAGTAATAAGATTTGAATCGTCATTAAAAGCGCATTGCATAACCGAATGTTCCTTGCATTCGAGGCTCACTCTAACATAATAATATTATTTGGGGAAAAAATTTATTTACTCATGTTCTCGCAATGGTTGCCAAGGATATTCTAATTTTAGCCGTACGCTTATACAGTTCACTTCAAGGAAAAATTGCTCAGCCTTTACTCTTACCATTATGCGCGTTTATAAAAAAAAAACGACGACCATATCGTTTTTGCGAGCATCAAATAGACATGAATTTTTCGCTTCAAGCGTACCGAGCATCGATTTTTATATTTCGCGATTAAAAAGTGACTATAAGTGCTCACTTTTAAACACAATCGAGCTCTCTGTCTCTCTATCGCCATTTTCGTGTGCTCACGTTTGGTTTATGATTCGAGATTTTATTTTTACGCTCTTTACTCATTTTGAGATTTTGAAATTTTATTTGAAAAGTCATCTCGCTTCTCGGAAATAATAAAAAAAAGCATAATTGCTTTCAACGTGAACACACTGCATTCACTCAGCTTTCGATTGTTCGCTGCTCACTTCTATCTCCATGATCATTGTGCATTGCATTCACTTAAAAAGCTGGCATACAAATCATTGAGATCATTGAGAACTCAAACATTGGGAGAAGTTTATGAAGCCTATCGAAAGTAAAACAAACACAGCGCTGATTATTCGCCGTTATTCAGGCTGCAGTTCGAAACGTCACACACGTAGAATGAGGTTATTTTGGAAAATGAAATTTACAAACGCGGCTCGGTAACAATGATCGCCTTGATGCAGCGCGTCACTATAAACTGCGATTTATTTTTGTTTCGCAGCGATTGCGAAAAAAAGCAATGAAATAGGCATAAAACGCAATCGTTGACGAACAGCGCTATCGAGTCGTGCACATTGCAGAGACGGAAGTGTAAATTTAACTGCGAATGATTAGAGTTCGCAAAAAAAGCAAGTGTATACACTTGTACACAAGCGACGCAAGCCCCTGAAATTCGGCTTCGCTCTGCTCGCGTTTATTTTTAACCGAACAAACTTTGTTCAATTTTCATTTAAAAATTAGACAAAGTTATTTTTAAACGCTTGAAACGAAGTCAATCGATGCTTTTCGCTGCGCTTCGCTCACATGTTTTGCCTCTCGCAAAGCGAAGCAAAGTTGAGCGGAGTTTAGAAAAATAGAAGGCAGAATATGATTTATGGAGAGCGTTCAATTTTTAGCTTTCATTCGATTATAGAAATGCGTTTTCACTTTTCGTTATCCGAAAAGTACAAATCAATAAAACAATTGAACACGGCGCGAACAAAAAAAGAGTTCAAAATCAAAGAACAGCAAATTCGGCAATGGAAAAGCGGAGAAAGTGCAGTTGGCTGCGAAGTTTACACAGCCATTGTTTGCACAACGTCAATCATTAAACTGTTAATGGCTTTCGAAAATGAGTTTTAATTGATCAATGCACTTGCTGTATTAGACACGTCTTCCTATTTTAATGTAATTAGAAGGCAGCAAATAAGAGAAAATTTTCACCGTTTCATTGTTTAAACACGCCAAGTCAATTGTGAGAAGGTGAATGAATGCGTTTTAAGATGAAAGGAAAGGCGCTTTTGGGTGATTGGGTAAATGTACTCACCAGGCTCCGGACGACGCTGGTGGAGAGCTATTTGAATTTGCACAATTGCCCACTTGTCCAACAGTGGTCACTGCGGCGGCTGCGGCCGCTTGTTTCGCTTCGCGGTGTTTTTTGCTTAATACAAATTCCTGCAACCGTTGCTTCACTTCGGACGAGGCTACTGCACTGTGCTCGTGCTTTTCTTTCTTTTTCAGCGCTTCCAACTTCTCTTTCTCCTGTCTCTCTTTCGCCGCTTTCTCTCTCTGTTCCTCCTCGAGCTTCTTTTGTGTTTCCAGATACTCCTGTTATTTATGCATCTTTATTAAATTTTTCGTGTACTCGCGCGAACGCTGAAAGCACACTCGCTATTTTGCGCAAAACTTCCTGATGCCTTGTCTAGTGCATTATTCGCACGCACGCTGTCGTCGCACATTCGTGCGTCCCTCCCGACGGGAGCACCGCGAAACCAGCGATGCTTTATTTAAAGCAATAGCAACGGCGAAAATAAGCTTTGCGAAAATGGTGCAAATAAGAAAATTTTCGCTGCTATTTTTGAATAGATTTTCGAAGCAAAAAACCATCAATTAACGAAACGAGAAGAAAAAGTGTCACATTTATCGAGCAAAAAAATCTTCGCTACACATGTTTACAATTCGCTCGTGATTACCGGCATGCATACGATCACAAAAGCAACATCTATAATGAGAAATTTTGCACTAACCAAAAAAGCTGTTGCGTTTCGTTTTTCGCAGCTCTTTTTTTCTTGCGATACACTTTCATTTTCCCTTTTCCAATTTTCCCTCTCAACGCACATTGCATCCGAATACGAAAGAAGAATATGAAAAGCAGAAGCGGAATGCAAACACGAGAAGCGAACGCTGTTTTTGCTTAATTTAAAAAAATTTTCAATCGCAAGTAATTTTCACGCCTGTGAATCGCTGTGTTAAAAATAAATTCTGGTCAAAAAAAAAACATTCGGCGGTGAAAACAATTCAATTTACTTCGAGTTTCACGCTTAACGAGCGTGGAACAAGCATGCTTTGTGCGCTCTACGTAAGCGTGGCTTTGCCTCATTGCTAATAAGTTATTTAAGAAAATTCAACGTCGAGCACAACAACATTGTATTGCTATGTATCCTTTGTATGTGGCGTTACTATTTATAGACAAATCTATCGTCGAAATTGTGTTTGAAAATCAATAAAATGTTACGTGTGCAGCTTTTTTTTTGTTGCGGCGTTTACTCACATAAAAACTAGAATGTAATCAAACGCGAAAAGCGTGTTTAAAATTTCACCGATTATTAATCATTTACAATGATTATTTTTACTCGCTGTGCCTTAAATGGGATACTCCGTTGCGAAAACGATACACCTACGATCAATATCGTTAAGCATTGTGATCATTGTTGAAAGAAAGCAAACAAAATACATTTCATTTTGTTTCTCGACTAATTTCTCGATTAAAAATTAATTCACTCTGCTTCTATCGATGCTCTCGTTTATTATCGAAACAGCGTTTCGCAGCAAATCATTAGATGAGAAATTTTGCGAAAATTCGAACTTGCTTTTTGCGCTCAATCATTTCGTTTACATTCGGATGAAATTTTGAAATGAACAGCGAGAGAAAGAGAGTTGATTGTGATTAATTGATAGCTCTGCGACGCGAAGGTATGTTTTGCGGTCAGTTTGTAATTATAAAATTATTAATCTAACTTTTTGATACACAATGCGATAATGTGCAGGTCAAGGCTTAAAAAGCCATTTTCAGCGCTCACTTTTGCAAAAACGACGTTATTATTTATGATTTATGCTTTTAGCGAATGTATGAACCCAGCGACTCACTCGCACTTCGTGCGACAGTTCTTATATCTCGCTAGCATTCATTTCTTAATTTAACTCGTTTTGAGCGCAAAAAGCACGAGAAAAGCATCTAACATTGACATTCGCTTGCTTTCATTAAAATGAACATTTTGCTTCTCATGGCGAAGTTCGCAGCAATGCAATTGAGGAAGTGTTGCCAGTTGTATGTTTAATCTGTGTAATGTTCACAGACCATCGCACAATTTTCGTGTCGTTTAGTGTAATTGCGCTCAAAAAAGCCAAATTCGAATGCAACGCGATGCAAGGTTGTGCAAACGAAACTTACTCGAATGCGCTCTTGCAGTTGCTTCTCATGTTGTTCCGCTAATTGTTGTTGCTGCTGCTGGAAATGTTGGAGCAGCAATTGCTGTTGCTGCTGCTGTTGCAGCTTTAGCTGCAGTAATTGCTGCTGGAATTGCATGTGTTGTTCATTCAACATTGGAGGGACAACGGTGCCGTTTTGTATGCTACCACTACCACCACCTCCGCCACTGCCGCTGCTACCATTGCTAGAACTGTTGATGCTGGCAACTGCTTTGCTACAATCATTTATGGCGTTCGTCGACGTGGTCGGAGTGACATTCGTCGACGACACATTCGTTGTCATCGCTGGTCGTCTACTATCACAATTGTCGTACACAGCGGACAACGGCGATGATGTCAAAGACGAAGAAGCGGACGAAGAGTGAGATGAGAAGTGAAATGAATTCGAGCGTCGGGTTTGGAAAAGTGCACTCACTAAACTTTCACCGTTTCCATTACCTGCAAATCACAAATCAGGTGTTAGAATTCGGAGCGCTAAAAATTCGCACACATAAGAGTGAGGGTCTGCGAGCGATCAGTTCGAAGCACTTCGATTATTCTCGGACAGAATTGCGTTCGAAAGCGAGAGAACGAAGAAGTGTCGCGCAAAACACTGGAAATGGCATTTCTCACGCAGCATTGAAAGTGGAAAGCAGAGTGGCGAGCTACGAGAAGATGAGGCAAGCAGATGAGATGGAGACGAACACTTCAGATTTCGATATATGCCCGAAATGCCTGGTTGCGGCTAAAAATAGCTCACTGTTTTCATTTCCACCATATTTTTAGCTGCTGTGTTCGCGCAGTTAACTTTGCCCAAACGCTCGTTTCGATACAAACTCGCGATTGCAAACACACATCTCATCACGTTGCGATTTTCGGTCGCCAACTTGAGCCTCGGTGAGACGCACGACTGGCCTGAGCACAAAACTGGTCAGCGTTTGGCACACTGCGCTCCTAAACGATGTGAACAAACTGCTCTCTGCTCGACTCCAAATTTAACCGCAATCGCTGCGAATCGGTTCTAGTGTACAATTAGGTCTCTGGTATTGTGAGTGTGCGTCGACACGATGTTCTACACATACACAAGCAGCGATTCCCCGTATTTAGAGAGACGAAACGGCGAATTCAGGGGATTTCGTGTCGTCTCTGTGTGCAATCAATTGGTACGCCAGCGGCGAATGTTCGCAGAGAAGTGACGGCGCGAATACCCGAAACAGCACAGACGAAGCAACATGGGTCAGTGGCTCGAAGCGCTCGTCGAGAAACCCAGTTTCGCTTCACTTTTCAATTTGTTTTTCATTCGCGTACGCTTCGTGCACACCTCCTTTGAATTAATTATTCACAATGCTGCGAATGAGTAAAACATGGGCGCTGTTCGCATACATTATAGCAGAGCAATAAACGAGCAGAGTTATGTGATGAAATAAGTCGGTTAACGGTTTCGGGTTCGCGCAAAAAAGTTTGCAAACACCAACGCGCACCATTTGAATGCAACCGATGGCGAGTGTAAACAGTAAACGCAAACTTTGAACACACCTGTTGTGAAGCGAAGACAGTGAGCCGGTGAGGTGACGATCTCGTGTTCGGCACGAACTCAAACAGCGTCTCATTAAAGCACATCACATTGAACGAGATTCGGTTCGAAGCGAACGCAGCAATCAGTGAAGGCGCACAGCGCGGCCAAGCCACGAGCCAGCTACGTATCGCTCGCTGAGTACGTGTGAGTGGACTATGTGCGAGTTGAGTGCGTCTGTGTGCTCAGTGTGTGTTTATGCGATGTGCTCGCGATCGAATCGCAGTGTACACACAACCGTCCAATAATATAGCGCAAGGCGCACAGAGAGCAGAGGCAAGAGGGAGAGAGGAAGAGCGAATTTGTGCGTGTTTGCTTTTTCGCGCTGAACTAAAAATAGTTACTCGCATTGAATGTATGTATTCTGTGTTCTAAGTATATATCGAAATAAACGATTTCGTCATTTCGCCTGTATATTTGTTGCTTGGCTTCTCGCTTTCGGCTGCGCACCGAAAAATGCGTGCGTTTTTTTGTTCGTTCGCCTTGCGAGTGTCAACAAACGTTCGTTCTATTGATCGTCGAGTTTAATACGCATAAATTGGAAGCGAAACAGCTCTCGTTTGGCGAATTAATCGTTCGATGCAAGTTGGCAAAGTTGATTAAAATCAAGTGCGAGCTTCGCTGCACTGCACAACCAAATTTCGTTGTGTTCGTTTTCTTCTCTTCGTACTTTAAAACGTCAAAACACTTGTTAAGTGTCACAAGCATTTCACCGCGATGAAACGCGCGATTGGATTCTCGCTTATTTCAATCGCAGCTCATAAGCCTTGAAGTATCGAAAGCACATGAAGAGATCGCTTTTCATAAGAACACGGGCTCACGTTTTCTTAATTATGCCTCATGTGTTTTTTAGTTTCTCAATAATTATTTCATTTGCTCTCAAATTTTAATGCACTCTAACCAAAGCGCGTATCAAATGAATGCAGACAATTGTTAACACAAAAACCGAAATAAGCATATTAATAATCGAACGAAGACTCGAAAATTTCCGATGTTTGCTTTCGATGAAGTACTTTTTTAGAAATATCTCTCGCAGATACACTTTTAGAAATAGTAACACCACAATCTGATACTGTATCACTTTTTTTTATCGCACAATAGCGTCATAAGTTTTTTAAAATTATTTACTCAACAGAAAGCGAAGTTTTCTGTATATTGTATCAAAATCGAGTTAGCGTCGACTACACCATCTTTATGAGAAAAAATTTTTTATTCGCTTTAGAACTTATGGCTGTGCGGGCGATTTATGTGAGAAACTCAAATGACATATCAGCTTCAATAAAATAAGAAGTTTTAGATAAGGAAACAAAACATACTAATAAGCTAGTGCACTAAGATACAAAATACCGAATTAGATAGTTACTTATACGTGTCCAAAGCTGTTTTACATTTTTTTTCTCTTTAAACATAGCCATACGTGTGTGGCGTGCAAACCAAAAATGCTGGTTTCTGGCGTTTCAGTTTGACAACAATGCAAATGTTCAAAAATAAGAACACATATGTTGATTCAAGCATTTGCTCAAACAAAGCAAATGCTAAATCAATTGTTAACAGCTAAACAGTTATTACTATCCTAAGCCAGTTAAATGAGCATAGGAATCCAATTTGAAATGAAAGTTGCAGAAAACAAAAACATCATCAAACTCTAACACGATTAAAGCTGGTTGACAATCAATTTTTCATTTTCAATTTTTTTTTACGAATCAGTTTTGAAAAAAAAGTTTAATGAAAGCTTCTGCGCCATTGAAGTTTAAAATGAAAAAAGCATGCAGCTTAAAAGCATCAAGTTTAAATTATTCGCAAAAGATCGTTCATTAAGACCAGTCAAATGCTGAAAATTTAGGAACATGATAAAGAAAATCATTTTGAAATTTGTTCAATTGAAAAAAGAGATTTCAAAATGAATTTTGAAATAGAGATTGATAAAATGTGTATGTATATAAAGTAAATAATTAATTATTAACTTTCATTTGAAGAGCATAACTTATTTTTATGAACAACTCTTAAACATATGCTTCAGTGCTCATAAAACTTGTTGCGCAAAATTTATGTTGATTTTATAAAATTTGCGAAATCTTAAAATTTAATTGCTTCTTATAGCGGTTCACCGAAAAAAAAAGTGTTTGTATTACATTTCTCAATAAAAATCCGATAGATTTACTCAAATTTCAAGCAAGAGAAATAGATTTTTCATGTTTGCATAATTTAGCAAATTTATTTGTTTAGCATGCTATATCAACATTCGTTCATATTTTAAAATTTTATTCTCTGTAAATGCTTTAATAATAAATTTTCTCAATTTATTTTTGATTATTTAACCATTCATTCATTCTTTTATTCTCAAATACTATAGTTTATTTATATCATTACTTATTTCAATTTAAAAAATTAAAACTTGGAGAACAAGGCAAAAAAGTAAACTAATAATAAGCATAGAATTAAAAAAAAGTAGCAAAAACCTTTTGATCTTAATTATTTAAAACAAGTAAATAAAAAGAATTAAATTAACCATTTATAAATATAGGTTAAGTAATTATCTACGAATGTAAAAAGTTAAAAATCCAATAAAAGAATTATCAAAATTTCAAAAGTTTAAAAAAGCGAAATTTTAAAACATATCCAAAGAGTAGACGAATAAATGTGATATGAAATTATTGTTGCGTTGTAGCTCAAGAGCAAAGCTGTCAGATTTAAAATTTAAAGCTTATTTTAACGAGTTTATTTTACTCTTATTTGCAAAAATTTTAGAAATAAGTGAAGTAAAAGCGCTAAATAATTGAAAACACCATTTCGTTTTTGTTTCTCCACTAGAGGAAATCATATTACACCACATTTTGTAAGTTTGTGATCATTTTTTTTTCATCGATTCCCTGAGATTTTCACACAAAATGAGTCAGCTCAATTCAATTTTATGTTGAATAATAAAAAACGGGTTACATTATTTTAAAAAATGTTAAAGAACTTTGAAAAATTGAAGAAAATTAAGATAAAAACCTAAAAGTAGGCGTGAAAATTATTTTTGAGGTTAACATAGAAATTTCGGAGATGCATCTTACTCTTGTGGATGTTACAAAATGAATTCACTAGAAAGTACTCAATTGAAAATAATTTTGATTTTGTTTACAAAAAGCGAAAACTATTAAGAAGGTTTACTTAAAACGCGTTTTTCCGCTAAGTAATTAAGTCAAATATTATTTTGGACATTAATATGCAAGATACGTAGAAGCGTTGAAATTTTTGTAATGTTAACTACAAAGCCAAACAGTTACGGTTGCAACACGATTACGTTAAGTTTCGGTTGCAATTTTCTAACAATTACAGTTATGGAAACAACTATGGTTCTTTCGGAAAGCTACGGTTTCACCAAACGGTTATGGACCTGACTGTCCGATTCGGTTCAACCTCGGCGGTTCCGGTCCGGTCACGGTTAAGAATTTTGGGACTATTAAGCTCCCTAATGTAAACGGAATGAGACCATTATGGCTTCATAATTCAATCCTCCGAATACCTATTTGCTTTGAAATGGGTGCAATATCTGATTTGGCCTATTCTTTAGCTATGTAGCAAACTCCATTAAAATCTGTCCAACAAAACTTGAATTTTAAGAGTTACCGACAGACGGTCAAATCGGACACATAAGCGGTCAGTCAAAAATTCGATATAAAAAATTCTGGAATCATCAATAAAATAATGAAAATTTGCATAAGTAATGAATTTTTTAGTTAAACTCAAAATATTTGAGTAAACTATAAAAATTTTATGGAGATCGAGGTTTGAATATTTATTTGATTAAATTTCAATTAACTAATAATTATTGTTATTAAATTGAACAAACATTATTTTGCTTATTTCTATGTTACTAATTAATAAACATTACCTTTATTCATCTAAAAAATTAACAAAAATAATAGAGATAAATGACAAAATTATTTAGCAAAATTAAGTTTAATCACTTTTTTCCGCCAGAAATTAAAAAATCGCTAATATTAATGAGGCTTTTGAAACCTAATAATTCAGATAACATTATTAACATTTTCCATAATTTTTCAGCATGAAAATAAGCATAAGACTAATTTGAAACCAACCCGCATATTAAATTTCATTGAAATTCTAGAGATCTTAAGATATGAGCAAAATGGACGGAAAGAAAAACCAAAAACCCAAAAGCAGCGTTTTTAATTAGCAGAACATTTAAGCAACTTATTTATGATTTGTGATTTCAAAGTTAACAAAGTCAAATTTGCTGTGAAAATCTTGCGAAAATTGAAGGTGCTTCACATTGTAAAGCTTTGTTGATGGATATACAAAGAGCTCGAAATCTTTATTTTGTATAAAAGGTTGGAAATGGCTTCAAGTGAAATAAACCTTTTTACAAAACGTGCACTTTCGCTTCTTAGCAGAACACTCAGGAATGTAGCAAACCAGAGCGCATTGATTGTTCAGATAAGCAAAAATATTTTATTTTCCATGTGTAAAACAGGTGACTTCAGTAAATGCTCTCATCGTCACCCGCGTTGTTAATCAAAGCCATTGAACAAGGAATCTACATTGTTAGATAAACTCATTTCGTTTAAAATAACTAATTTTAGATTGGCTTCTAAAATGCTATTGGAGATTTCAGCGATACAAGATTGCAAAAGTTCGTTTGTTCTTCACTAAACTCAAACGTCATTATTTCATCGAAAATACCTTTTATATCATCGCAATTTTTACCTTCGCAAAATTACTTAACATCGCATTTAAACTCGCTAATTCGACTGAAGCGTCCTTCACGAAATCATAATTAAGCGAAACGCGTTTGCTTTTTGATATTTATTTATAAATAACTTAAGCTTCTGTATAAATGTTTTTCATCGCTGCAATCATTATTCAGTCTTCTCATCTGAAAAGCTGCATTCTGGAAAAGCTACGCCACAATCATACTCGAGTTAGAAGAAGAAAAAAATGCATTTAAACTTACTCGTTGGTTAGATAAGTGAATTAATCAAGTGGAATACGCGAAGAAAATTTGCGACGAGCTTTCGCTAAAGTAAAAGTAAATAAGAGAAACAATTTTAACTTCCGTTACGAAAATAGACAATTGTGACACAAAATGTCGTAACACTGCATAGGTATAAAAGATAAATGATTTGGCGAATCATCAAATTAGCACGCTTAATTCCTTCGCTCATTCAAAAATTTGATCGCGAAGCGAAGAAAAAAAAATTCTTAGAAACGCTGGAAATTTTCGACTTTCCTGATTCAAGCATTCTAAATCTGAAATCATTACTAAATCGCACGCAGTATTAATAGAAATTTTAAACTCTATCTTAACTCTCGATTTATTTATTCTATTACCTAAGAGAAAAAATTTCAAAAGTTTTATATACAAAATATTCATCTCAATGCATTCTCAGAGGAAAATTGTTTAATAAATTTAAATGCAAACAATAATAACATGCAAATTAGTGTGCTAAGCAAGCACATTAAAAATGAAACACACAAAATTTGAAAGCAGTTGCATCAACAAATAAACTTGTTTTATGCTTGTGAAATTGAAGCTTGCGTGATCAAACTAAAATTCAAAATGTTTATCAAAAGTGAACATTTTATTTTAAAAATAGAGAGATTAGTCGTTCTGAAAAGTCGCTAAAAAAAGTTAATCAACTACTCGGTCTCTATGTCTAATGACTGACTTAATTTTGGCAGCGAAAATGGACTCGTTCGAAATCAAATCAGAGCAACTGTTTAAATAAAAATGAACTAACAGAGATGAGAATTTGAGCGAAGCAGGAAACTTAAACATAGCGAATGTCAAACATTGAGAAGCGATAGAAGTATGGTGCAAAGATCAAGTGGGGAGGCCATTCCACCCTTGCCGCTAAAGTAAAATCACGCAAAATATGAGCCCGCGGAAAACGCGCGTTTGGCGCGATTCCAATCCTGAGCGATTATTAAGACCAATATAGTAAATAGACAAATATCGGATTTCTCGCTCGTTGCAAACGTGAACGCAACCACATAATATGGAACGTATATTTCGGAAAAGTGAATAAGTTAATCGAGGTAATAAGTATACATTTCAACATAATTGCCTTCAGTAGCGAATGTTATGCTTGAAAAAAAAATTGTTGGATTCTAAAGTGACTTAACCACAAGTTTGTATCATTAACTTAAGTATTTAAGAGAAAAATTTGCAAAAAAAAATTGAACGTTTGCTTTCTCACATCAAAAAGATGCTTTGTGAGCATTTTTGCCTGAAAACAATTTGTATGTAAATTTTGAGATTTTGGTTTCGCACTGTGAAGATTTTACTTCGAAAATTACATTGTCGTTATTGCCATAGCGACACAAGTGAAACTGCGAATGTCTTAATTGCAGAATTTATCGCGAATGAACTCGAAAGGCCTGTGAAGCGGACCCGTGGGGTTCGTTTTGCGTTCGACACAAAAATTTTGATAATTCTCTAATTCTGATAATCGATTGATAAAATTTCGTTTAGTTTTTATTCGCTTAGCGTAAATTGGATATCGAATAGATCGCTCCAAAGTGTGAGGAGAAAGCGATTATTTGTTTTTCCAAGTGGAAAAATAAGTTTTTTCTTCGAATTTCCCGTAAAGAGTAGACGTATTAAACAAGAAATAAAATTTGTCACAAACAACACAACAACGGAAAACAGCAGCTATTTATAGTGAGCTCGAGTTGAAAGTTTCAAATTGGATTCAAGCGCAGAACGGTAACTTCGCGAACTCCATCGCCGCATTTGCCTACAAACAGATTGCCCTATTTTTAAATGTGATTTAAACCGTTGTTTTTCGCACAATTTTCGTTTCGAATCCGAAAATTTCGACAGACGAAAAATTAGAGAAGTTCGCGAATAGATATAAATAAGATTTGCATGGGCCATTTACAGAGTCGACAAGCCCCTTGTCGCCTTTTAAAATTAGAAATTCACTTTTTTTCTTTGCGCTGAAAGAATCGAAATTTTTAAAAGCGTTTAAATTCTGTTCGCAGATAATTGCGCTCTTGTCTAATTTATGCACATTGAGTGTTTTGATCGAAATTTATCGACAACATGAACGTGACAGGCTACTTTAAGCTAACTTGATGCATTCGCGTAATAGCGATATGTTTCAGTTTGCCTGGATATCAGGAAACAATGAAAAACTAGAGCATAGAACAAGGTGGTTACGTTGAACGTTTGGTGACGACAATGAAAACCGTAACAAGCCAGATGCTTTCTTTGTTTTCAAAGTATCGCGAACGCAGGCTGAAATCTTTATTTCGTATTCAAATATTTGATAAAAAGTCTAGGGCTGCAAAATGAGGAGCTTTACGCATTCCGCACTTCATAGCGATTGAAATTAAAATCAACACAGAGGAGTAAAATTAAAAGGAGCGAAACTTTGAATTTTTGCAAACCGCGAAAAAGTTTGTGGCAAATAATATTTTTGACCGCGGGCTTTTCATTTTTAAGTTTTGTTTAATCAGATGAACACCAAATGCAAGTGCAGCTGATGTCAAGGTGGGCAACTAAAGTGTCAATCGATTTACGATTACGCTTTTGGACAAATTCTTCAAGCTTTCGATTTGATCGCTAATTTTGGCTCGCAGAATTGAGGCGACCAAAAGCTTTGTTATGAAACAGATTCGCAACTCACTTCTTTACAGTTTATCCACTTCACACAGTTTTTGTTATTGTATTTACTGTTGAGAAGTCGCTTTACAATTTTTTTCGGCAACAAAGCCTTGAATTTGAATTATTAACACAGAAGGGCAGAGAATGAAAAAACGATGTTTGTTTCGAAGCGAAAAGAAGTATAAATGCTCGATTTTGAGCATCGTTCAGAAAGCAGAATATAAGAAAAGATTTTATAAATAGTTGTTGACGCAAATGCATTTCACAAGACTTACATTTATCAGACGAAAAAAGCCATAAAGCTCACAACGCACTTGAGAAAATGAATGCTTTCGAATTAATGATATTTAACGTACTTTACATTGGCTATTTACTAGCTGCAATAAATGATGAAATGAAAGATGAAACGAGCGCGATGCTTCAACAGGCAGTTTACTTTATTTCTTCGTCGAAATCAAAAGTCATAATTGCGAAAAGAAGAAGCAAGCGAACAACCGACTATTGAGCAGATAGTTTAGCACAGCGTAAGTAAGATTTCACAATATGAAAATTCGTAGGAATCGAGAGTAGAAAAAGTGAGCCTATCGAGATGACAATTGTGTTAAGATTGAATTTTTTTTTTCACGAGAGAATTTAAACAACAAAACGCCCACTTTCCCGCCGTCTCCGCTTGGTGCAACGGTAAACACAGAATATAAAACGCTGCCTTTCGCGAAACTGGCAGAGAACTAAATTTTTGGTAATATTGAATTTTGTGCATTGCATACACAGGCTGAAAGCTCGAAGTTATAGCAGCGAAAAGCATTGAAACACGCGCAAACTGAAATTCAAATGTACATTAAAGAGTACCGAGAGTGAAAGAAAAAAAAAATGTGACTGGAAAAAAACAAAACAAATCGCACTTGTTCTCCGATCGATTATTATGCACCGTGAATATTGTGCTGTTTCACGAAAGTGTTTAAAATGTACGTTGCCAACTTGTAAGTACAGTCGCACGCTTTGTTTCGCTTAACGTGGCAGATAATTTTCTAATTAAAAATTCGCAAATAGCGAAATAAAACAAGAATCAAGTGAATGCTTTACCTTTGCTCGAAAGCGATACTTCCATCAATGTGTCTTTCATTTAGGAGCAGAGAACGAAGCCGAATGCAACGCTACAGGTACGTAGAGCAGCTAAAATGCACCATATACGCACGATTACAGTATTTTCCGCAGATAAAATGCGTTATTTTTCTTGTTATTATTGTCGCTTTTCGTCGCATAAAACTGTTTCCCAAACAACACGCTGATTAGTGACAAAAAACTATTACGTCGCCTTTTATCGCCGAGAAGTGGTGATCGTAGAAGAAAAACAAATTCTCGCTGAGAGCTTCACCATCAAACACATGGTACAAACTTTTACGTTCGCACACTCTAAGCCAAACTTTTACTCGACAAACTCATCCGCCGTTCGCTTTCACCAGTTCGAAACAATTTTTGTCGAACACCAAACAATTGTGCGCGAGAATTAAGCTAAAGTAGCGATAGCGAGAAGCTCGCTGTTGACATCACTTAAGTCTACTCGTCTCCGCGTTCGGTGTGCACAGCGAAGTGAAGAAGAAGAAAAAAAAAACGAAAGAGAAGAGCGAAAGTCACGAGTTGTGTACGGCAAAGAAGCGAATAGCAGTTGGCGAACGAAACGAGTGCGAAATACGTACGCGTCTCTCTCGATTAAAGCACGAAAAAAAGGTGTTCACTGCAAAAATATGAAATTATAACTCAATGTTTGCGTATGCATTAAATTAAATATACACCTCACTGATATTACTGAACACACATTCTTGGGAACAGCGAGGGGAAAGTCGCGATGAAAAAGTTTGAAAATAATTACGCGCTGAACGAAAAACAACGATCAAAGCGTGTGCAGTTAGCGCGTTCGTGTTTCGATCTACAGTAAATCGCACAAAAATCTCCCACTCTAGCATGTGTTATGCGCATTTGTGGTGGGAAATTTTTGTGCGCTTTACTGTACTCAGCAATCGTCGTTCCGGTGCGCTCGCGCTGAGGCACAAAGGCGCTAGAATGCTCCTCGATTTTTCTCTCGTGTTTACCGTCATTTATTTCGTATGCGATTTTATATATACGTTGACATGGATTTCTAAAAGCATTTGCGTTTTCCACTCCTAGTTTCATTGCTCTTCATTTTCAAATGCGAAGGCTTATTTATTCAATGCCAAGGATAACGTGTTTTAAAAAAGGAAATTTCAATTCGTTTTCAATTAAACGTAAAAAGAAAGAAAGAAAGAAAAGCGTTTCTTTAAAAGAGTGAACGAAAAGAGGGAATTTAAAATATGATTTGCAATTCAAGTTGAATACAGAGAACGAGAGGCAAAGTGCAGGCGAAGTTTTTTCAGATACTGTGTAGCGGTAAAGTCAACATTTCTTGTACTTCGTCGATCGATGTTTTTCATTTTTCTGTAAAACATCCAAAAAAGAGCGAAGCAAAAACTAGAATGCAGCAAACAAATTTGAAAAATGCGTTACTCGCTTTTCGAGCCGCAAAAACTCTCATCTCTGTTTTCTTTACTGACTGCTTTAAGAGTTTGTTTACACTACAGTCTATGGCGAAAAGTCTTTAAAGCATTTTTATAAAAACAATCCTTGATTCGGCTTCGTGTAACTTTAAGACGAAACACTGAGCTCATTATGATTGAGCGAGCGAAACGGATCCTAAAAAGTAAAAACCAATTAAATATACCACCAAAAATCAAAAAATGATTCAAAAACCCATCATCATGATAAAGAAAGATTGTCGAAAGACTTTCCTAGAAAATTGTGCTTCTAAAAATGAATCCAAAAATAAACTTTTCAAAATTCAAAAGCGTTTCAAGTTTTCTGCTCACGTAATTTCTTTATCGTGACTCTGGTGTCAAGAATTTGGAATATAAAATGCAACAACTAATTAACAGTCTAGAACTTCTTTATTCTTTAATCGAGGTGAAAAAATAATTTGTAAGCTCTGTTGATAGTTTGATTGAAAAATATATTCCACTTAAAAAATTATAGTATATTCATACTTTCAACAGTTAAATTGAGTAACCTTTAAAAGCATTAAAATGTAATACGATATTAATTTGGAAATAACCAATTTAAAACTTTTGTCGCAAATTCGTATCCGAAAAAACAAGCGGCGTTTGCTGGAAAGGCTCGAATGAATACAGGTGTTGCGCCTTTGTAAAGTGCAGTTATTCCTTCTTCTTTCATCAACTTTCTGAACACATCTCGCACACCGCGAGGATATGTTCCTTCAGGTGCTGTTTGAAGCCGCGATTTAAGGACATCAGGTGGAATGGCAACTACCCAATTGCATATTCCAGCTAAGCCTCCAGCTAATAGCGTACGCGAAGCACTTAAATCGCTCTTCGTCTTGCCTTCTGGTGTAAAAGTCGTTTTAAGAAAATCGTATGTAGTAAAATAAACGCCACTGGCAGGCAAATCTCGCAAAAGTGTGGCTGCAGTTCCTTTGTATATGCTCCTAATTCCACCTTCTCGAAACAATTGCTTTGCACAATCAATTGGCCCTTTATATTGCACCGTTGCGTTAGGATTTGCAGCTTGTACTTGTAGTAGACATTTTATGCGTTCTCCTGAAAGTGAAGAAATACTCGAGTTTTAAACTAGATTTATAATTATAAATCGAGCAAAATATGAAGAATAAACAATTATGAAATAATAAAATGGAAGAAGGGATAAGAAACTGCATTAACCTGGTGCCATTATTGCTGTCGTAAATATTCCCGAAACAACTCCAGCGTTGAAAATTTGAAAATAATTGAGCTCTTCATTGGGATGCTTTTGTTGAAGCTTTTTTCCAACCCCAAAACCAAAAAAGCAAACAGCAAACATAGGCGCGACACCGGTTAACGGCGCTCCCATTCCACGGTAAAGGCCTTTAGTGATGCCTTCGTTCAAAAAAATTTTTTTCGCGCAATCAAATGTTCCCGTATACATCGGTGGCTGTCCGGGCGCGGGCTTCGGCATGATTTGCAATCGAACTTTGATAGTATCCAACGGGTGACCGACAATCACCAGACACATTCCGCCGAAACCGCCCGCGAAAAAGTCTTTTATTGGATTTACTTTCGCTTCGTTCGACATCGTTAAATTTCAAGTTGAGTGATGTTTCACTGGTGGAAAACGAAACGATTTTTGCGCGATTTGTGACGAAAATTAATGTAAAAAAGGGAAACGATAGAAAAATTGTTTTTGTCACTTCGCAAAGATTTGAAAGTTCAAAGTTGCGAGGGCCGTACTCTCATTGAGAACTGCGCGACGAATTTGGTTTGCTTTTCTAATTTTCAAATTTTAATTGGCGAATGGTTACAAATACGTTGAATAAGTTTGGGACACCAACGAAATGCAAAGTTATAATTTATTAAAATTCATGTAACTTTTAGGAGACAAAGAATTACATTTAGATCTAAGCTCGCTTGTAGCTAATTTAATTCGATGGCACCGAGTTGGGAAGATTTTTTTTAAACCAGTCGTTCAAAACAATTTCCAAATATTTCCAAATCCTTAAGATTTTTCCCTTAGAGCCATTGCAAATTTTTAATATTTTTGTATATCGTTTTTATTCAACAATTCGCTATTGTTTGAATATTTGTTTTGAGTATGACTAAATTTTTGTGATCTATTTTATTTGGAATAGGTCATACACATTGCTTCATAACCACTAAAAATAAGGACAAGTTGCGTTTTAAAGTTGCAGATTTAGATTTTTCTATCATTTTGCATAAAATATGTTTAAAAGCAAAAAGGTTTGCCTTTTGCACAGACAAAATAACCGTTTTCATTTGTGTTTGTAAAAAAATTTGTTTTTGAATTTTGATTGTGAGCGCTTTTAATTATTTGAAAATATGTTAATCGCAACTATAAGAGCAAAGATATTTAACTAAGGAGCTGAGAAGCTGTTTCGAATGCATCAATGATTTTATAAAATGTGAACTGATTTTTGTCAACTTTTTCAAGGAGAGCAAAGCTTTTGTCATGCTTTTGCAATAATACAAAAATAGCTTCACTCTCTACCCTTTAGATCTTTTTGCCCTCAAATTATTTAAAATTTGACTTTGCTTTTTCTTTTTAAGGATATATTACCTTTGATTTTCGCATTTATATTGATTCGTTTCAATAATCATAAAATAAAAATCAATTTTACATTTTGTTTCTCTACTTTTGACAGTCGCTAAGATGCAGAGAGAAAATGCGTTTTAAGAGAAAAGCGCTTCCTTGTCATTCACAAAAATTATTTTTTTATTTATTCCTTTTCAAAGTTTTTTCGACGGTTAGAAAATTTAAAATTTACGTTTATATATTTTATATTATCCTAATTTTTATATTTTATACGTCATAGTATATTTAGAAAAGTGTACGTTTGGAGACGATTGCCTCCTTGTTCAGGCCTCGAGAAAGTGCTTCACTTTCTGACTCTCATTTTAGATTTACACCGTGATGTGATTTACGCTTAAAACTTTATTTACAATTTATTTCCGAAAACATTTCGTCCTTTTTCCGTAAACAAGTGCAAAATGAGGGTCAGAAAGTTTAAACTACGCATTTTCATTAACTCTGAACTTCAGACCGTCTGGAGAACGAAACAGTGGTCTCAGAAATGTAGCTTTTGATTGTAAAACAAATAAAAACTTTGCTTTCATGAAAATTACGTGTGATAATTAAATTAAGCAGAATAAAAAGTGAATTAACTGAAAATAAAAAATTGAAAAGCTGAAAATGAGCATAGAGCAAAAAACAATAAAAATTCTTAACAGAAATCCTAAATAACTCAATTTTTCTAAACAAAATTTCTGTTTTCTAGATGAGTGGCGTCGAGCTTGGCGTGATTACCATTATTCACGGTTTTGTATACTCGCGTATTGCATGAGACGCATGAGATACTAACAAAGTCTTGTAAGAGTTTAAATGTCTAGCGCTAGCCTTTGTTGATCAGTACTTTGTGCGCTGCACTCTCGGATGAATCTGCATGTTCTATTTTATTTGTTATTATTCTAGTTAAGTATTTAACTAACCTTCAACGACTGTTTCCAGCCAGCAACAGTAAGAACATGGACGCAAAATACCTGTCTACGACCAAATACGAAAAGTTGCATTTTAGTAAGAAGATAGCATCGTCGTCTCTTGCATGGAAAAGATGCAAAAACTCGCAACTCGCTTTTTAGAGAAAAAAAAATTGACGCAGCATTTTGGCAGAAAAACAATAAAGTGGAAGATATTTTTAAAGGCGAGTGTACATCCACATCATCCACAATATTTGAATAACCAGATACAATTAGAGGATTTCATTATGTTCTTATGGAAATAATATCACAAATAGTTCAAACAAATAATCTGCACAAATCTTGTTAAACGATCCTGTTAAGGTTCATTTAAAAAGCAAGCATTTAAATGAATTTGACTTTGAAATAAAAATACTTGAAATGTGATATCCGAAATAGTTTGTTGTATGTCTACAAAATTAATTTCCAGAACGAATAGTGATTTTTAAAGGCCCCGAATTGTTTGCAAAGTGCGTTTGTAATTAACGAACAAAAACTTTAGAAAAGAAAAGAGAGAACGAAAGAAAGAAAGAAAGCAAGAATTTTTAGTAAAGAGTCCTTAAGACTTGTCGAAATTAAATACGCAGTATAGACCGTGCGAAAAGTTAAGTGAAACGACATGTTAACAAAGCAAAAACTAATATTCGCAAAACACATCTTAGAATTCAATCATTTCGAAATGATTTCATAAGGACCGCGTTGAAGGAATCAAAACATAAATATTCATTTTTAAAATTTTACACTATGCAATTTTATTGTGTTTATGTACAGTGTTGTTTGTAACTGTGTAGTTTTTTGTGATTGTATCGTAAACAATTTTCATTAGTATTTACATTGTATTACAAGCTTTATTGTTTTGTTACTGGTTATTACATGTATTCGTGTTACAATTGTGGCATTTGTTACGATTTGTTTTGTTTGATGTTTTCTTTGTATGTTTCAATTCCGATGTTTCTGTTGAAAGTTTCTTAGTGTTTTTTTTTTCTGTGTTTGTGTTTCGCGTTTACATGTAACTCGAATTGTTTCATTGAAGACATGTGAAACATAAATAAAAACTAAAGCGTAACATTTCGATTGCCGCTCACTACACGTTTTTAACTTTGAAATCAAAATTTAAACTGTGGATTTCCGTCGGCAGAATCGGATGGAGCACCGAATTGAAATTGTTGATTATTCTCATCAACTACAGGAGCAACGTTTTGTTCTTCATCATCGGTGCCAAAATAACGTTCAATGATATCAAACGCCTTTTTGTAAACATCGACATTTTCGTGAGATTGAAGAAATTCGATTTTATCCAGGCCTGGGAAAGAAAAGATCAAAATTTTTGTTGAAAACGATTTCTACTTGCTACTTACCATAGCATTCTTCGATCATCACAGCGTATGGATTCACGCCATTGCCACCTTCGCTTTTCGCAATTATGTCCCCAACGCGTAAAATATTTTCTAACCCATTCAAAGCAACGTGAATAATTTTTGCGTCCATTACGGTCAAAAGTTCACACATCGGAGGAATGCAGCCCTGTTCGACCAAATATTTCGTTTGCTCAGGCGAACCTCCAGAAGTGGCATTGGTGATTGCCCACGCAGCTTCTTTCCTAGTTTTGAATTCGGCACGAGTCAAAATATCAATTAAAACGGGAAATATATTGGCATTTATCACGAGTTGAATTTGTTGAATGTTGCCTGCTGTTATATTCGATATCGTCCAACAAGCCTCTTTGCGAATTGACTCTTTACTCGAGGAGAGTAAGTGGTGAAGACATGGTAATGCATTACAGTTGAGGATCACTTGAGTTTGAATGTCATCGCCGGTCACTATGTTGCCAACTGCTCTCAGTGCAGCGGAAACTACTGACTGGTTGGCGTGCATCAAAAGTTCTACTAAACGACGACAAACTCCGGCATCGATTACAGCCTGGATTTTCTCGTTCGGTCCGTCACTGAGATAAGAAAGTGCCCAACAAGCATCCGCTAAAACATCTGAATCGTTGTGAAACAAAAGACGAGCTAAAACCGGCAGACATGGCGCTACTTGTTCAAATTTTGGAAACGGATTTTTGCCACGACAGAGATTGGAAAGCGCCCAAACTGCGTTCCTAGTCATTGACAACCGTGTAGACTTATTTAACAATCTATAAAAGAAAAGTTTAATACAAACACTTTGCACAATATGCAACTCTTACTGTAATAAAGGCATCAAAACTCCATTATCAAGGACATAGTCTCTACACTCAGGACTATCACCGGCAATGTTGCCCAGCGCCCAAACCGCTTGCTCCTGAACATCTTCGTGAGCAGATGAAAGAAGACTGATAAACACGGGAACAGCCTGAGCTTCGATTACGATTCTAGTCTGCGTTGAGGTGCCCGAAGCAACGTTCGTTAACGCCCAGGCAGCTTCAAACTGAAGGGTCGAGTTGTCACCTTTCAAAAATTCTACAAATCTCGGCACTATTCCAGTCTGAATCACCTCGTCGATAGGTGGATTCGGCTCTGTCAAACGAAACAAATATAAGAGTGTGTGTGCTGCTTTACAAATTAAATTAATGATTTCGCCATCTTTTTCAGCCGATAAATTATCGCATTACGTTATTAGAGAATGACGCGACGATTCGCGACCACCCTTTTGGTTAATCTGAAAGCCTAATTATAACTTTGGCGATAATCGATCGCGTAACAAAAGCAGAAAAATTCGGGCAAAAAACAGGTGAAGAATCACATCACGTGCTCAAAGCAGACATTGCAAGCTTGAGCGAAGATTGATCTTAAAGCGAAAAACGAGAAAAGTACCTTTCGACAACAATTTCCTAAACTTTTGCGTGGCGAGCAGTTGCTGGTCGGGATCGTCGGTGTACAGAGCTGCGACCATATCGGGCGTAATGGCCGACACCTGACCGGATTGCTGCACGGAACCGTCCTCTCCGGTCGTCGAACTGATCTCGTGATCGAAAGCATTGCTTTCGGCGAGATTACGACGTTTACACAATTCAGACTCTCGCTTTTGTCTCCTCAACTGTACGCCTTCTTCTTCACGTCTTCGCCGCAATTCGCGTGCGTCGAGTCCGGCGTTTTTGTACCGATAGCGGTGATTCGACGTCGTCGACATTTCCTGCGAAAAGCACAAATAATGCGAGTTACTGTCGGTACTGTTTACGACCGAAAATGCGTCGAATGAATGCGACGTTGTTTCCAAGCATTCATTCGTTCGTCGCACACTCAAAATGCCTGCTGTTTTACCTTTTTCTGAGCACACTTCTATCTCGGTTCGCTTCGCACGCAGTGTACACTCGCGATTCAATCGACGGCAACGGTGATCCTCTGTGTTCTCGAGCTTTCGACAGACACTGCGTTCGCGAAAAACGCCAAATTTAGATAATAAAAAATGTAAAAACGAAAAATAAACGCAAAACTCGAGAGTCGCGAAAAGTGCACACCTTTACTCCGAACGCACGGCGAGCTTTCAGACGCCGCCGCCGCCGATCTCGCTTTTTGTTGCACAGCGCACGCCGTTTCGCGGCTTATTCAACGCACGAGTTTTGCGTTTTCAGTTCTCGCCTACAATTTCGGTTAATTTCGCGCAATATTCGTTTTAATTTCACGCTTTTAAAACGCAGACTAAACGTCGAATGATTTGCCAAACATCCGATCGAGTTTATCGTTCAATTAAATTGCGTTGAGTGGGATAGTTCTTTCGGTGGGATGGGCTAACGTCACACATCGCAAAGCTCGCTTAGGATTCGCTGTGTTGTGTGTCCCGCTCAAAGCTCCTCCCATTCAAACTTTTCGTCGTTTTCACGATCGCACCTTTCGGATTCGATTTCGAATTTTCGAAAGTCGCCGTTTGAAAAAGGAGTTCGGTCGAGGAGAAAGCGAAGCAACACTCGGCTTCACGAATGATGAGCGAGTCTGAAAACGATTCTGAGATCGATTCTTCCGGTCACGCGTCGGTTATTTTGGCACAGATAACGAAGAACAAAGCTTAGTTTAACTTTTTCATCAAATTTAACTCATTCATTTATCTTTTTTGTTTCAATCAAGTTCACATCTTAAAATGTAAATGTAAATGTAAAGTGTAAAAGGTAATGTAAATGTTATACATTCTTATTTTTGTATTACTTTTTCATTATTCGCATAAAATTTGAAAAATCTGAAGATAAAATTTGTTCAAATCATTAATTTTTTCTCTGTCAAACTATTAGATCTCATTTATTTTTCTATTTAAGTTAAAATCTTGAGAAACAGATTTTAAAAATGATAGTGTAAAAATAAAAATTATTTTCGTTTCGCCTTTGGCAAGATAATCCATTATGTAACGGTGGAAAATTCTCAAGTTGTTGACAAATTGTTTTGATTGACAGAATTTTATTTTCTTGTCTCTTGCGTTCATTGTTTATGCATAATTTACGCTTTATATCAGTAAATTGAATTTGAGTAACCTAATTCTAATACTTCTTGATGCCCCAATTTGTCTTCTCATTGCTTTGTTGTTTATTAGAATATTTTTCAATGAGAAATTTTTGGATCTTGGCTTTTTTGTTTCAAAAATATAATTAACTTGGATTAATCAAATGTTAAATGGTATAGCTGAAAATTTAAATCTCAAATTTCTTTGCAAATATTGGAAGCAACCTTTTTAGTTTTGTTTTTAGATTACTAAAAGCTGACTGTGTATGGTTCTACCAGATTTTTAAATGCGTCATCATCTTTGATAATACGAGCTCCATATTTGTGAGATTTACACAAAACAATTTGTTATTTTGAAAAAGATTTTAATTTAAAGTGAAGGTGATGAAAACTAATAAAGACGTAGAAATTCTCTATTTTCTTCACCTTTATACCCTTAAGGAAAACATTTAATTTCTATTATTGTAATCAATGCAAGTGAATTCGTTTGAAATGAATGAAAGTATTATTGTTTGATTCTTTATTCGAACAAATATTCTGAAAATAGCTTATGCTTCTAAAGCAAAATTTTGAACCTCTATTAGTATTATCTGTTTCATTTTCAGAAATTTTCACAATCAGCTCTTAGCGATGCTTTAAAGAATGGGAAAACTTTTCGCTTCATTTGTTCGCTTGGGTCTCAAACGAAGTTTTATATGAGCTCACTTTTAATTTTCAAATCACATCTAATAAATTCAGAAATTGTCATTCAAAGAAGCTGTTTCGTGTTTGTTTCTTCAAAAGTTTTACTTTTCATTTTATTTTTAACTAAAGTAAATTTCACATTCATTCATTTTTCAAATTCATAAGCAATGATTTCAACAACTTTAATTTACTTGTCATGTACTTATCGCGAGCATTGAGTCTCGTGTGTTGTTCAACAAAAATTGGAGTTATTACAGAACGATCAAAATTGAAATGGAATCAAGCTTTTTGGCTTCCTTTTGCGAATTTATATCTCGTAAATTGTTTATTACCACGTTCGGGATCAGCACATTTTTCGAAATCATATTTGGCATTCCAAGCTTCGTATTCATTATCGCTCCTTTTATCGTAACATCTCTAATTGAGGGAAATGCTAAGCTATTTATGAACGCATTGTATTTAGCCGCAGTTTTTTTATTCGCAATCAGTGGGTTAATTGCATTTATCTTACACTTAATCGGCAAAAGCAGACAGTTTAGACAACGACTTGGCGATGATTATTGGTATAAACTGAAAACATACGATAATTTCAATGCTATGGTGATAATTTTGCTCGGTTTCGGCAGTGTAATCCATGCAATCACAGGCTTCGATGCATTTGTTCCTGTGGCGAAAAGCATTTATTTGGCGCAGATGAGGGGTTACCAAGAGCATAATCCAAATTGTCCGGATGAAGAAAGTGATCTGGGATCAAAATTATCAACTGAGATATTTTTAGATGAATTGCAGCAAAGGCATATGTGTTGTGGATGGGAATCACCAAGTGACTGGCTTAATCGACTCGACAAAGAACCGGAGACTAGATTGCCATATTCATGTTGTTCAGCTACTGAAAGTTGTGATGATGCCGATATTTGTAGTATTAGCAATAAGTTACATTACGTAGAAGGCTGTAAGAAGGCGTTTGTTCGTACCTTTCGTAAATTCGATCCGACTTCTTATTCAACTGGAGTATTTTACTTCTTGGTGAAGGCGGTCGCCTATTTGACTTACTGCAATTCGTACAAAGAAATAATCGAAGCTGAAACTTTGATTTCTTCGCCGCAAATATAATTTTATTTTTTCAATATTTCAGTTTAATTTTTAAGTTTGTGTGATTAAAAAGTTTGATTATTTCACGAGTAAGTTTCGTGCATATGTGTGGTCATTGTTGCGCTCATTATTCGACTCACTTCAAAAAGAGTTCACATCAAAAGAAAATTAATCATTGTGGGACAAAATGAAAAACAAGACTATTTTGCATTTTGTTTTTGCTTTTACAGTAATAGTAGTTGGCGTTCAAAGTCGCATTCTAACTCCAGATTATTACGAGGAAGAAATAGTTGCAGCAGAGGAGCCATCAAAGGAAAAGGAGAAAATACCTGTCGATCCAAAAACATTATCAGACTATTACGAAGAGACTCAGATTTCAAATACGGCAGAACAAGACGGGAAAAGAGATATCAACTACAATACAAACTATGAGTACAAAAACCTTTTGCAGAATGATTCAAGTCGGACTGCTGCTCCAACAACACGTTCAAGTGAGCAGCGGTCGACGCCAACAGAAGCAGATAACTCGCAAAAATCGAAAACTTGCAAAGCTAATGCTCTGGTCGCGGTCCTGTTGATTGCTTTCATAATACATTCAGCACTGTCCCTAAAAATTTTAATAATCAGGATGATGGACTAAATTCATGGTGAACACATAATGGCTATTATTCCATTTTTCATGGTCTTTATTCGTTTTTATTTTAAGAATAACGTTAATTTTTTATTTTTGATTTAATCTAAAAATTTAAATATTAGACTCAATTTAATTTAATTTAATTTTTTGTGAATTGTCAAATGAATTTAAAGTATTTATATCAAATACAATAACTGAGTAGATTTACAATAAGAAAGGTTACATCCAAGAAAGTCATTAAGGACAAACCTTTTTAAGTAAACCTCATATAAGATAAAACGTTTCAAAAATTAAGAGCTTCAAAAGTCAGGTGTCGGTAGATCGAAAAACAATGCAAGAAAATTTATTCTTACATTTTGTTTACCAAACTCGGAAGAAAATACCTTGATTCAGTTGAGAGTCTTAATGAATCTCAACATTAGAATCAATTAATTTACAAAACAGTAAAAGAATTGACAGAATGATAAGTGGATTGAATTTGACGATGAATCTTGTATCGAAAGAAGCGCTTCCTGCCAAATTCATGGCAATGTAAGCGCACAGAGAAAAAGCCGCAATGATAGAACGGTCCGCGGTCGCGACGAACACATGTGAGCAGCTTTGAATTTGGACGAAAGAATCTTGAAAAGAATGTCAAATTTGACGAAATTCAGACGAACGCAGCAATGGTTGACATTCGCCCGTTTGTGGTATCTATACGACGCCACATATCAGGATGTGTTCGACTCCGCGATTGTGATCGCTCAGTATTTACGAGGCATGAATAAACCGATCTATGATCACGTACGACAAGATGTTGGTAATCACGTCGTTGTCATCAACACGAGCAAAGTGTCGATGCCTGTTGACGAGTGGAAATGGCGAATGTATTCGCATCATAGGTAAGGTAGGGTCATTGATATACTAATTATGCTAATCAAGCCAAACACCGCAGTCGTTATGGAGGTGGACAAACCTGGGCTGCTGCCCACGAGTTGCATTCAAAGGATCCGACAATCGTTTTGTATAAGGCAGTGTACAAAGAGGTTGGGAGTGCACCGCGCGCTGTCAATCTTATACGTAGCCCAACTATGGCTCGCTTGCATCTCTTTCCAGATGCTTGTATTCCTCCTGAAATCAAAGCGAACATTTGTGACCAGATACGTCAAGTGCAACCGGTGCTTAAGTCGCTAAAAGATTATAGTGAAGAAGAAGTCGAAAAATTTCCGAAAATCGTCGATTATCCCGAAGATTATGTGGTCAAATAAACAATTATTTATTTTAATTGCGACATTAAATGTGTAAATCGTAGTCTAAAAATAACATTGAAAGGAACAATCGAATGGCAAAATAACAGCTTTGTTAATGAATACTTTGGGTACAAAAAGATAGTTACAAGTATTCTAAGCGCAACAAATATTCTTCAGAATCAAACTTTCGAATTCGCTTATCAATCGGTCGAAATTACTTTTTGCATTTGCAGTTGCGTTTTTGACTTCTTTTAAGCATTGCAAAAGCAATTTCACGCTATCACAGCTTATTACATCGGATTTATCGTCAGTTTCATCAATAATCACTTCATGATGAGAACAGATCAAGATTTTGCCAAATGGCTTTTTGTCACCATTTCTAACGCTGTCCAAAATTTTCTGTAGATACCAATAAACGCAGAATGCTACAAGTTGTGATCTTAACGCAGCATTTGCCTGCAATTGGCAACCGAACTTTTGATTGAATAAGTCATCGATGTTTTGCGAGATTTCAGATTCTTCGTACGAAGAAAAGTTTCGAAAAAGTAATGAACAGATATAATCAAATAGTCTCTTGTAGACGGAATCATCGAACATCTCTTCCTTCAATGCATTTGCAGAAAGAATCGTTTCGAGTGCTGCGACAGCGTGAAGTGCAATTGCATTGTCGTCATCTTTGTCAAACGAAGAATCGAGAAATGATTTAATGAGAAAAAGATGAAAAGCAACACGAAGTGTGACGTCTTTGTTACCATATACATAGGTCTGAATTCCTACTCCGAGGAATCGCGATAAATGATCAATGCCAGTTTTACAACTTAATGGAGCGCTACCATTGTTCTCATTCTCTTCGGCTATATCCGAATCACTTTCTAACTTCAGAGTAAAACTGCGATAAAAATAAAAAAAACTTTCAAATGTCAGCCTCTCATCAACTGAATTCCAAAGATTAAAGAGCTTTTTCATTTCAATCTCACTAATTTCTTTCAAACAACCTTCTTTTAACGCCTGTCCGAAATATGCGTGAAACTGTTGTAAATTTCCACTTTCTTTACACAGATGAGAAGCGTAAAATAGTGATGAGAAATCTGCTCTTTTAGCTAGCATAGTTGCAGCTTCCAAATCGTTGCCGATTGCAATCAAACATTTTACTGCTGCTTCGTAATTACCTACTGATTCTTTATCTTTTGCCAAATCTTTCATGAGTTGCAGGACTATTTCAGATTCGTAAGGAAATCGAGACTTAGCTATGACCAACGCTTCTTTGTGTAAACCATGTTCGCGAAGTAAATTGATTGCTTCTTTAATTTTATGAATTGACATCAAATATTCGGCTGCCATTATATAATCTCCTTGATTTTCTAACTGCACTGTGTAAGCTTCGACTGTTTCGAACCAAAATGTGCGTGAAACTGATGCAGATATTGCAACCAATGTCTCACTTAATTCGTGGCGTTTAACTGCTTCCTTTATTACCTGTTTAATGTCTCCATGAAGAAGTTCAACAGCATATGCTGATTGCAAATTGCCCTGCTGCCGATGGTTCTTGCTTTCTTGACGTAATAGTTCTTTTATACACATCGCATTTCCATAAAGAAGAGTTCTGTTTGAAGCATCATCATCAGAAACACATCGGCGATTCCTATCATTTCGATGTGCTAATAAATAATCAATGTCCTGAAAATGTTGCTGTTTTGCAGATGAATTCTCAACAATATTTGTCAATGGAAAAAGTGATTTCTTTTTGCTTTCTTTGTTCATAGCGTTCATTAGCTTTTTGGTTAACTGAGTCGGTTTTCGATTCTTACTAACTTCGAAGTTTTGTAAGTTTGAACTTTGTTCACTGTCAATATTCTGTTTTTCACTTTCCAACACTTCCACACTGATTTCATCGCCACCTTCATGCAAATGTAATTTATTCACTGTTTTGCACGTTTCACTTTCGACAACTTTTACATCGTTAATTCTTTTTTCAATTTCTTTTATCTGCTCCTCTTCATTCTCTTTAAAGGTTGGCCATTGGACGAAAGACTGTTCTTCGGTTTTTTTTCCATTCGCAAATGATTTTCGTGTCATGGGATCAAAGCTTGAATTCTCAGATGTAGGAGGGACTTTGGTTTTCTGAAGTGAAGGCCTCCAGACATGCAATGTATTATCATCCCCTCCACTGTATACTAGATCTGGATCTGTCGAGCTCCAAACAACTGTAAATAAACGAGAAGAATGGCCGCGATAATTCGCTAAAGGGACACCATGTTTAGCATCCCATATTTGAACTGTAGAGTCATATGAACAGCTTGCCAAATAACCCTCTCGCAATGTGGACCAAGCAATTGAATTTACTCTAGCAATATGTCCCATTAATGTTCGGATAGGTTCAACCATTATTACCGGAGAAAATTCATCATTTCTCTTGTCTTCTAAAGCAGTTCTGAAGTCAATTATTTGAATTTTTGTATCATGAGAGGTCGAAGCCAACCAAAATTCTAAATCAGAAGTTGCTTTCGTGTTATTTGAGTTAGTTCTTTCTTCATAGATTGCAAGTGGATGCCATCGAAGACATAAAATTAATTTAGAATGTATACTTTGCACAATGACGATAAGTTTCAAAATCGATTCTTTTTGACTATTCTCATATAATTCAATTGTTCCATCTTCATTTCCTACAGCAAGTAAAGTATAATCATCACGCCATGCAGCTTCAGTTCTGCCATAAGGTTTAATACTGTCTGAAATTTCACTAAAGTCGTATATTTTTGAAGTTGTTGGCACATGAATCTTAAACTTTCCACCTGAGAGTATACAATATAGAGCCATTAATGGTTCCGATTCAGAATACGGGTTGCTTGGCAAGGGACCCCAAATAAGCGTGTATATTTGTGTCTTTTGCCTGTCCCTATTTGTATGCGAATATTTCATTGATGGTTTAGACTGCCCGACATCAACCACAAATATCTGACCATCATCAGTGCCAGTTGCAAGTTGCTTGTCTTTTGTCGGATTCCAAGCAACAGTCATCAATTTTGTATTTGTTGGCAAGTTCTTCCGAATAGTGATCAGTCTATATGGATCTACTTCGCTGCTGTTTTCGTTGTTCGAGGCTATTTTCCATAGTTTGAGACCTTCTCCACTCGCAATCGCGAGGGTTGATGGATCGAATTGATTGAATGCGAAATCGTGAATTTGATGGCTGAATGTTGGATAAACTGATCGTGCTTTCTTTTCTTTCAAGTCCCATAAAATTGCCTGCCGATCTAAACTGATTGAAATTGCTAATTGAGGGGAATCATAAAAGTCTATGTAGTTTCTAGATTTTGTGCCATAATCATATGGACCAGCAACTGCGATATTGAATACTACATTGTTATGAAAATGATTTTTTTGACGATCAAATTCCACAACTTTTGGGCGCTTTATAGCTGATGATGGCGGATACTTTGGCACATACATACACAACATTTCTCCATTTGAAGTGGTAAATAAAAGTTGGAAGTTTTTCAGATCAAGATCTGCGCCATCATCATCATGGTTGCTTCGCGGCCTATCATTGTAATGTGAGACTTGGCATGTAGCACATGCAGGAGGAACAAAAGCAAGTGAAAAATAATTTCTATCTTTCGAATGTGTTACTTTTTTGCAGTCATTACTATAGTCTATCAGCATTTTAGTGTTGTATAAATCATAAACAGAAAGACATCCGTCTCTTGACATAGAGGCAAGTAAACCTTTTTGATAGCCTCCCAATTCAAATGGGAACGCCAACGAACAAATATCAGCATAATGGTGACCACTAAATTGAAGCAAAATACCACCGTCTCTGCATGAGTTGTTGTTGAGGAAAACAACGACCACTTCCCCTCCTTCATAACCAACAGCTAATAAAAAAGGATCCACTTTTGAAATGACCATTGCAGTGATGCCTCTACGCGAATGATGGTTATTATCGCCAATCACTACGTGTTCGATGACACCTGTTCTGATATTCCAGTGAACAACGAGCGCATCGATCGCATAGAAAACATTTTCGTGATCCTTCCATTCGGAACATGTAATCTTTCGTGAACGCAGTATTTTTTCTTCAGTTAAGTGTTCAACGGTTTCCTTTGTGAAAGCCGCTCTTTCGAAGTCGTAAATGATGGGCGATCCAAGATCAGAACCAATAAATACTTTCGGAGAGTGATGGTCACGAGCGAACGAAACCGTAGTAACCTTTTCGTTTTGATTAGAGTACACTTTGATGGCATCGAGAAAACGAATGAATGAGCCTTGGATTTGAGTCAAAATGACCGAATTCTTGGCGCCATACGCCCAGAAGCAAATCGGAGGCTTTTTGAAGTAACCGCTTTCGAACGAAAGTTTACGCGTCGAGTTCTGTTTGAAATAAACGCTTGACGTCCACACGTCGCTGCATTTCGGATTAAACCAATTGAAGAATGGACCGATCGACAGTTCGCTGTTCATTGCTCGTGTGAATTGAACAGAGCAAAGTTCACTTTCGCTGAGTTCGCTTTTAACGAATTCGAAATACGAACGCTATTCGTTTGCACGCGCTACAATCAGATTGTTCGCTTCTGCGCGTGCGTGGCCTCGGGCCGCCATCTGAGGACAGCGACGAGAGCTTTCGATATAAACTTTGAGAAATGAATTCTAATTTCAATTTGTTTTAATTTTGAATTAAAACGAAATCGAAGCATTAGATTTTGTTTCGCACACTTAATCGCGAAACAATTGTTCGACACTCGTTGTTCGCTCTTCAAATGCATGAGACGCATTTCAAATGAAGGGCTGTGCATTCGAAACCATAGCGACGCTGTGTTTTGTATCGTTTGTTTCGCAAAACGCGAAACGAAAAGTTTGATTATCGCTAAACGCATCGAAAACAAACCGAAACAATGTTCAAAAATACGTTTCAAAGCGGATTCCTCTCGATTCTGTATTCGATCGGTTCGAATCCGTTACAAATATGGGATAAAAAAGTGAAGAATGGTTCGATAAAACGAATCACGGACGCGGACATTCAATCGTTAATCATTGAGATTTCTGGTGTTAACATATCGACAACATTCATTACTTGTCCGTCAACGCCGCGATTATCGCTTGGAATCAAATTGCCGTATTTGGTTATTATTGTGAAAAACATGAAAAAGTTCTTTAGCTTTGAGGTGGAAGTGATGGACGACAAACAGGTTAAACGCCGTTTTCGGGCGTCAAACTTTCAAACCGTCACCCGTGTGCGTGACTTCATTTGTACGATGCCATTACGATTGGACGAGGGATGGAATCAAATTGGCTTTAATTTGGCTGATTTCACGAAACGCGCATATGGCACCAATTATGTGGAGACAGTTCGAGTAACGGTTAATGCCAACTGTCGACTTCGGCGTATCTATTTTGCCGACCGATTATATTCTGAAGACGAATTGCCACCAGAATTTAAACTTTACTTACCGATCAATGCAAAAACATAATTAAAGTACTAAATGTTGTATTCTTAAAGCTCCTTCACTAAGCTCGTTTCATTTCATTTCTCTTAGGTATCATAATTGCATTATTAATATCTTCTTTTAATTTTGCAAAGTTACCTTTCCCTGCCTGCTTTAATGTATTGCACATTTTTTTCAATAAATGCAAAACAACAGTTTCTTATTTTCATTTGTCTGAAAAGTTTTTGTTTTCTAATTAATACAACACGATCATATTAAAAGTATTTACTGTACTTATACAGGGTGTAACTTTCGAGATGTCCACTATATTTTCTTTAATAACTTCTCAACGATTCAATCGAAACGATTGAAAATTAACATGATTGTTTAGTAATATTGGTCAAACAAAATTAATCATAAAAGAGAAAAATCGATTCCCATGGTCAAAAATGTCGACATTTTTCGCAAAAATGCCGTTTTAATCTTAAAAACGAATGTTTTTTGTTGCTCATTTTTCCATCGACATTAGTCGGCTTTAATATTTATTATCGTTGAGGCATTTACCTGTTATGAAAACCACATAAAAACCTGGTGTGAAGTTTCCCAGGGAAAATAAACAGTAAGTAGGTCCATTTCAATAGGAAATGATCGGCATTTGGTGTGCCTTTTAGTTTTAAAAGTTAATTAGTCTTACTTTCTTTACGGACAATGAAACCTCATTTGTCTATTTATGCATTTAAAAACATATTTTCCTAAAAAATCTGCGGCATTGACCGAAATATTTAATTTTTTTTTCTATTGGTTTAGGTTCCTACACATGTGTAAAAACAAAAAAGTTAATTTTTGAATAAAGAATATACCGAAATGATAATCGGAAAAGGATTTATATTAATTTGACAGTCCGGAGTGCGGATTTGATCTTATCAAGCTTTCTTGGGCCTGATTTTAGGGCAACCCGGAGTTATCTCACTCATGTGGCAAGTCTTGGACAAAGCCATTTTCTTGCAATTTTTTCAGCAATTTTGAAACAGAACTTTTGTTTGCATGTATACCTTCTATTACTTTGTCTAAATTCAATAATTGTTTTTGTAAAGCTTTTCATTCAATGCATTTATTCATCAAAAACACGGTTGAAAACGGCATGTTTGTAAAAAACTTTGAAATGCATCAACCGATTTGTTTGTTTTATGTGTCGTTCTGGGTTGCGAATGTTCTCGCACAACTATGTGAAAGATTTTTTGGTTTGACCGGTAAAAAGTTATTCGACCTTATTTGTGTTGCGGTTTAATTCACACACCCTGTATATTAAATGTTATAATTAGATTAAACTTTTTTCAGTTAATGAGTAATTTAATGACAAAAATATGTTATAAAAAAGGGTTTATGCGAAAAGGCGGATAAAAACTTGTAATAAGAAGACAATTCAAAGTGCAAATGCTTTGAATTTGATCATTCAAAATTATGTTATTGTTAAGATCCTTAACTATAAAATGTGGGCAGTGAGCCTTGAACTTATAAATAAATTTTATAAGCTATGCTATTAAAATATTTTATTAAGTAGAACACCTATTCACGACGATTTAAACCCTAATATAATATAGATTAAGGAAAAATTTTTGTTCCGGTGATAATTGGTGGAGAGATGCTAGATAAAGGTGAGTCTCTCAATTTTGAAGTAAAACTTTATAAAGAAATGCCATTAATAGCGATAAATGCCAGCAAAACAATTAGTTTCCGATCTTACCTTCGAGATAACCTTACAGAGATTTTAAATAAAAAGGCTTGAAGATTGCAGAGAACTTTTGTTTAATAAAAAAGAGGACATTTTAATGACTTTTTGTAAACCTCTACAAATAATGCTAAAATCATCTCAATTTTATTTGCACACGTCAATTGCACATTTGTTAAGTAAAGATTGAAAAATAATAAGACGAAATAGAGTAAAAGCGAGTAAACTATGAATTTTTTTAGTATTAGGAAAAGGTACATTTCTGTTTGCAATGACATACAAACGTTTGCAACCGCTTTGAATCATGAATAAGAAAGCGAGAAAAGCTGTGATCTCAAACTTACCAATAACCGTGCGGATAGCGAGCAACCAACATGCAAATCAGCACTCTCTTTTACGAGACAATAATGAATCTGTTGAATCAATACATCGGTTCACATTACTCCATCTCCCATCACTCGATGCAAAATTAATTTTGCAGTCATTATTTTTCACTAAGCTCTCTCTTGTTTGCTTTCGATACTTTTCAAAAATTAATTTAATACAAAGTGTATTTTATAAAACTGTATCAATGCGAATCGAACAGCATGTAAAGTTTTGTGGTTTTATAAAATGCACCCTTTATTGCACACTTGTTTTTCACATCTAACTAACACAAAAGCACCATAGCTCATTTCTAATTAAATCGTAACATGAAAAATCAAATAAATTTCTTTCACTCAACAAAACAAAATTACTTTTTAATATGAAAACCCTGAAACCTATTTATTTGACCACAAATAATAATTGTGCTGAATTTTATTTTTTTAAAGCGTTTAAATTTTCTCGCAAACCCTGATCGGAATTGATTAGTTTATAAGTGATAATATATTAAATGATTGATTCAGGAGTAGCATTTTTCAGAAACTGTATCTCCACGTTCATTACTCAACAACTTATGTTTTATCTAATATTCATTTTAAGTTTGAAAGCCGATATTTGAATCAAATTAATGCTTATGTTCAAAATTCAACAATGAAATTGCACGTTCTCACTTAAGCAAAAACCTATGAAAGTCTCATTTTACTTTTTTGCACCCTTTTTGTATGAAAACTTTTTTAATTCATGATATTTATTATGAAAATAAATAAAAGCACTTGTTCTTAAATTTTGCAAAGGAATCAGTCGAATATACTTAAGCGGTCAAAAGCTATTCCATATTGAAAAAAGGGCAACTTTCTTTCTGAATAAGTAGTACCTTTTTAAAAATCGAAATAATTTATAAAAAATTCAAGCCAACAATTCAAAATTTTTCCAAAAATAAGAGATAAAAATTCAAAATCACGTAATTTCACAAGTACACAGGCTTAATTGACACTAAATTATGAAACATTGAAACGATTTATTTTGTGAAAACCAGAGTGTTAATATTTATAGGAGAATCAAAATTAAATAGTTTTGTAATGCAACTAACGAAGTTAAGCGTAAATTATTCCAAAAATCTTTTAAAATCATTTTATTATCTCTATTATTCTATTAGCCACTCACACACAAATATGTTAATTAGGCAAGAGAAATGAGATTATGATCAGAATTTTTTGCTATAGAAAAATCTAACAAACTTTTAAAGTGTGACTCTGCTTGAAAGTCATAAGAATTTCGGTAAGATTGTAACGCTTCGATTTTGTTGGTAAAACTAGACTTTATCACTCACAAAATTTCACACAGAAATCATGCGGACACAAAAAATTTAAAACAAACAAAATTATAAAACAAGTTTAACAATATGCGATGAGAATACTTGTGCGGGTATAGTTGAGAAACGGTTATGTAAAGTACGCGATTTATTCCGAGCTTATCTAGAGTGAACCGTCGAGTAAAGTTGCAAACACTAGAGTATTTGTAAAAGACGCAAATATGTGATTTGCACAGTGTTTTTGTGCACTAGTTTTACTTTCGCATCGCTTAGAGCCGAATCAGTCATACTTTGCTATGACTGCCAAGATTCAAGTACGAAGATTTACGCTTAACTCTTCGTAAGATTGCTTGTGATACTAGCTGCGTTGCGGCGAACTTGCACACCGCTTAAGATACAGTCAGAGACAGAATGTTTTGTATCTAATCTTGCAATCGACACTGATATCGCACATTTTAAATGCAAAATTCAGATTAGAGCTAAGGGAAAATATGCAAAATTATTTACTTTTGAAATTGAATTTTCTATTCATATTTAATATGGTAGAGGACGGCCGCGAGCTTCAATAAGCATTTGACATTTGAACTTACCAAAATCACGGGCTATCTCAATCAGTTCCATTCCCATACGATAAAGCAGAACAAATTTAAACATTTTCTTTATGTCAGCAATAGGCATTTTCAAAATGCTTTG
>NCKU01000392.1:0-44197 GCA_003675995.1 Dinothrombium tinctorium | reverse complement strand
CGCGCGCATCGCGAAGCCGCCGCGAGATGTCGCCGGCGTCGGACCCACTAAGGCCTGAGAAGCCGCCGTTCGCAGTGAAGGCGATGTTTACTGTAAATGCATTCGAAAAGCGCTCTTTATTTACGGTTTTGTTTTCGAATTCGAATTGAAAGCGAAACGAAAGCAGGAAACGCAGCGATCGAATAGTGGCCTCTGTGCTCGCCGCGACGAGAAGAGTGAGTCGAGCGTGGGTTCGATGGACAGTCGATCGATAATTACGTCGGCGAGTCGCGAAGACGAACAGTTGACGCGCTTTCCTCCAGAAACAGGTCAGTGTTTTGCTCCTCTGCGAACCGCTCTCCTCTTCGCCTTCTTACCACTTGTCGAGAAACGGTTCTGTAAAATGGCGGAATGCGAACGATGCGAATGACGCGAGCGATGCAAACTGCTCGGAAAAGCGCATCGTTCGGACGCGAGTGCGTTGCATCGCGATTCGCTGTGTTTCGCTCTGTTTTCAACTCTCGTCTCTTCGCTTCTCTTCACTTCTCACTTTTGCACACAATTCAAGGTTAAAACGCTGTGCATTTCATTTGTTATTTAATTCAAAACAACACCACTTTTCCACAATTATGCCAATATTTCACCGCGAATTCCAGCGTTAGATGCTAAATGCCGCGAGACATCGCAACGTTTCGCTTCGCTTTGCATTAATTTTGCCATTTCACTTTTGCCGACGTGTGGCCGTCGCAAAAATGTCATTTTAATTTTTACTCGTCGTGATTCCATTTTTGCACCTCTTTTTTTTTGCTATCTTCGAAGTAACGATCGAGTCGTGCAATTATTGTTAACACACGAAGTTTTTGCGATAAGGAACTGCAGTTTGCATTTTCTCCGTTAATTTCTTTGCTTTTTTCGCGCGACGCAAGCAATTGGTCTTTTCGTTTACTTGCATCTTCATGATGTCTTCGCAATCGTTGCTTTCGCAAAACTCAACTGTCGAACATAATAATTGTTTGTGTTTCTCGCTTTCAGCTTTTAGAATAATTAAGAAACCGAGACATAAAGGAATATTAAGCACATTACTGTGCTGTTTTCGTCCAAATGCCAATCAGCACAGTGTTTCACTACATTCGGAGGAAAATGGACAATACTCTCCGAAGGTATGTGTTATGTGTTCCACTTTCGCGAGTAATTAACGCACGTTAGTCGTTTTATTAAATGTTCACTTCATTTTCAATAGTTACAAGGAAAATATCTTTTGCCACCAGCAAAAACAGGCGATGTGAACAAAATTTGTATGGTTATAGATTTAGACGAAACACTTGTTCATAGCTCATTTAAGGTATGTTTTTGAGTTTTATAAAACAGCACACTTTCATGCATAAAACCTCTGACAAAAGCACACAAGTGTTAGTTATTTATATTCGATTTTTTTTTCAGCCCATCAATAACGCAGATTTCATAGTTCCCGTTGAAATCGATGGCACAATACATCAGGTGTATGTACTAAAGCGTCCTTACGTCGACGAATTTCTTCAAAAAATGGGAGAATTATATGAATGTGTTTTATTTACTGCCAGTTTAGCGAAAGTAAGCCTTTGTTTTCTCTTCTTGCTACTTGCTAAATTTATCACTTTATTTCGTTTGAATTGACAGTACGCAGACCCGGTTGCAAATCTATTAGACAAATGGGGCGCGTTTAGGTCTCGATTGTTTCGCGAATCATGTGTTTTTTATCGAGGAAACTATGTAAAGGTGGGCGTCACTCTTCTCTTCTAATGGCTTGATGCCCAAAAAACAATTAAACTTGATTTCATAATTTTCACAGGATTTGGGTAAATTAGGGCGTGATTTACAAAAAGTAGTTATCGTTGACAACTCTCCGGCTTCATATGTTTTCCATCCTGACAATGCTGTAAGAGCTGTCTTTCACTCATTTCACTCTGGTCTCATTTCGAGGCAATTGTTTTCATAGGTGCCTGTCGCATCTTGGTTCGATGACATGTCGGACACTGAGTTGCGTGATTTAATACCGTTTTTTGAAAAGCTTAGCAAATCGGATAATGTACATACGGTGCTTAAAAACGCCAACCACTCGTTGCACACATCTGTGGCATTGCAGCAACAACATCAGCCTCAATCACCCTCGCAACTGCTGCCAACATCTTCCCCATTATCAACTTTACCCTCTCATCACTTCCAAAACGGTTCGATGCCTTCGTCTTAGTATTTACTTTGAAGAAAAAACGCCTTTTTTGTTGCTGTTGACGTTTAAATTGCCTAATCATAACTATTAACCGCCGAATCGATAGCAGTCCGAAGTACAAAGACGTGTCGCCTTTTGCTACAAATTCCGTCCAATGGACTGTACAACGAATGCAACGATAACAGTATGAAAATGAACAGAGTGAAAGAGACTCGAATATAGAGAGTAAAAGAGGAGCAGCTCTGAAGAGTGGGTGACAATAACCATATCGAGTGCCAAAAAACAAAACGGTATCAACGTCAGTTCTGTCAGGCGTCGAAAGTAATCACTGTCGAAGGGCTTTTTTTACGGCCAATATTTAGTTTCCTCGCTTAGAGTAGCAACGTTTCACCCAGTTTTAAATGCTTTTTCAGACCACTTATCCTTTATGTTCGGAAAGAGTTAACCCTCTTTGACAAACGGCATTATTTTTTTTTTTATGTAAAAAAGCAGAAACTAATTTTGACTTTTTTCCAAAAGATTGACACATCAGGCTTGTTATATACACTTTACACAACCTTTGTAAGAAAATAATGACGGTCGAATGACGGTGCCATAGTTTTTTGTTAAAAAAGCTTTTTCAATTTTTAGTCTAATCGACTAAAATTTTTTCGCTCTTAATAGTGCAATTGAAACCCCCTTTTTGAAGAGAAAATGCTGTGCATCTCATTTATACAAAATAATTTTGTTCGAAACAAAAAACAGTTAACAGCAATTTTATACTGGCCGGGCTTCGAACTTAAACCTATCACATAAAAAAACTTCATTTTTTATTTGTAAAATCACATAAAAATGTGTTGCAATAAACACTGTCACCTCCTCTTCTTATGAGAACGATTGCTGGGCGAAAAGCAAAAAAATTAATTGCTGCAATGTGAAAAATTTACATTTTACTTTTTTATTAAACTAAAATTGAGGACAAGAGTACCGTTCTCCAACTGACGGCAATCGTAGTAACCTTTTTAACTTGTTTGTTTTGCCTAACGTTTTAATCGCTTGTTATGCGTTAAACGAGTTAACACAATTTAATGGTATACCATGCAAACGATGCCTGATGAAGATACTGATTAAGTTGTGAACGATATATTCGCATTGTAACATATTATTTTCTTCTTGATAAATAACGAATAGCGTTATCTTTTAATTTTAAACCGTAATTCTATGCTGTACAAAACAAAAAAAAGTAATTCGCAAAGAAACCAAAAGTGAAATGATATTTGAAATTTTTTACATTCATTTGTTACCGTTTGCAGCAATCGGCGAAAAAATCATCATTTAACCTCAGGCCATAAGTTTTTTTTCCTTTTTTCTCGTGTAAATTATTTTCAATTATTTTAATGATTTCATGAAAAATATCGAATTTACAACAATTGATGAACGAGAAAATAAATTATTTTCAATTATTTCTCAACCAACAACAAAAAATTGTTTCGTTACAATTGATATGTATCCTTAATCCGCATTATATACGCATTGTAAAAAATTAATTTTGTATAAATTTAGTTCAAAACTTGTTAAAAAGTAAATGATCAGAATAATGTTTTTTGTGCTGTTGTAAGTTTACAACAAATCAAAAACAAAACGAAAAGATGTTTTCTTGAAAAAGATCTTAAATATCTGAAAACTAATTTTGTTTTCCAAATTTGGCGATAATTTTGAATGAAAAAAAATTTCTAAAAATATCAAATGTTGGAATGAGAAGGCACTCGAGCATAGATTGTGATAAGTAAGATTTTCGCATAATCTGAGTAAAAAAGAGACGCTTTCATTCATGGTGCCTTTCAAGCCATTTTGGGCAATTGCTTAATGCTGTATATTGTACAAAAAAAAAGGATTAAAAAAAGTTCATAAGCTATAACGTCTTGATGTTGAAGAAGTCGATTGAAACGAACTTTGGTAAAACATTCTTTGTGTTTCAACGATCTCACTGTATGACGGCGGTGGTTCGTTGTACGAATGTGTAACTACTTCAATGTACGAAGGTGGTCCGCACTCGATAGCAGTACTATTATTCATTTGCACATTCAATTCAAATATCCTAGTTACTTGTCTTTCATTTTTGCTCGCGTGAAACAAATCGAAATATAACCACAGTAAGCCGAGTGTCACTGTCAATGAGCCCAATAAAATGAAAAATATCGCGATCACGTTTCCGCGGTTATTGCGAAATGAGTCCCTTTGAACCAGTAAAATGATGCCTAACGAGACGATCACAATCCCAGTCACAATTGGAATATACGACTTTTGACAGCAGCAGCGTTTAACGCGTCTAAGTATAAAAGAACTTAAATTTGACCGTTGTCGCTCCATTACATTTTCAATAATGACCTCTTTTGTCTTAGTTTTTTTACAGCAATTCTTTCTAATAAGAGTCCATTTTCGAGTGGTGAGACGCGATGGTTCACAAAAGAGTGAGTATAAAATAAGCAGAGTAAGTTACTAAATAAATTCTATTCTCATATTTATTCGTTAGCACAAATTGAGTGAAATTAGTTAGAAAAAAAAGAAGCGACGTTGTAATGAAAATAATTGTTTTTTGTACTTAGTTCATTTTCTACGTTCGCGTAAAAGCAGCAAAAACGTTAATGAATTTAAAAGCTCGAGACAAACTGCTATATATATGAGCTAGCTATTCATAATGCTGTATTGACAGCAAAAAATCGCAATTGTTCGTATAATTTATCGTCTCTATTTTTTAGATAAGAACGCGCAGCGAACATTTCGCGCTGCTAATCATCATATGTAAAACAATAAAGTATTTCCTTTTTAAAAAACTTTTTTTGCTAAGTAACCTAATTACTGTTCACAATGCTCACGAGTTTGGCGCCTCTCACTTTTTTGTTTGATTCGAAAACTTTTTTGCGAACAAATTTTCTCTAAAACACTGCAAATTCAATTGAGAGCGACCTTTAAGATCAAAAAAAGCTTTTGTTTGCTTCGCCTATCTTCCCAATCTATTCTTTATTTTCACTCGAAACAATATAAAACGCGTTTATTTATTTCATTTACACAATTTATTTACTAGAATAAAGTTTTCCTCAAAATTGTTAGTGTTTTTTTACTATCATTTTCACTTTCGTATTTCATTCAAAACCAAAATATTTTATTTGTACTCAAAATCGTTGCTAATCTTTAGGAAAAAAAAATTTGATAGCGTTATTGTGTGATTCCACTTTAATTGTAAAAAAAGAAAACATTTTCCAAAGAAAGTAGTTTTTTGAGGAAGTTGAGAGGCTTAATTGTGTGCATACATTTCAAAGTTGTTCAGAGAAACGAGTTTCTCATGAGTTCTTAATACATTACATTACATTACACGACATTTTATTTTCTCGTAGAGTTTGTTTTTGTTTTCTTAAACCACATGTTTTTGTTTTTCTCTTTTTCGCTATGATAATTGAAAACAATTGCAATTGTTTTTACAAAACGAAGCAACGATAAGAAGCGAGTTTTCCACAAGCACTACGTGCTTCTAGAATGTTGTACATCGCTGTTTTTATCAGTGCAGCGTTCTAAAGATAATTGAATTGTTTTAAGCTTGAACCATAATCTTTTGTTCGAAGAATTCAAAATGTCATCAACTTCAAAATTGCATTACCAGACACAATTATTGCAGACAAGACACATTTACAAAATCTTTTTCAGATTCTATGAAAACTCAGTTCACAATTCGATTCAAATCATTTCACAAATTAACTTTGCAGCTATATTTGAGCCTTTAATTAATTTTTATCATTTTTTTTCAGCAGAAAACCTTTTTAAAAAAACTACGAGTAATCAATTTAAAAGCTGTTTGATTATTTCGGGGTATCAAATTTCTGGAGAGGCCGTATTTTCAATGATTCACTTAAAATGTTCAACAACACCCACGACATAAGAAATATAAAAAACATTAAAATTCGAAAATTTTTAATCCCAAAAAATTTCGCGAATTTCGCCATTTAGTCCTAAATCGCGATTAAACTCAATTATTTGCCTTTTTCAAAAGAAAAACAACATTCAATGAATAATTACCAGGAAACGATATTCCCAAATAACAAATCGGCACTATAGAAAATAAAATGATTATTATGGCGAATTGAATATTAGCAATCTTTTATGAAATCTTTTTTAACATTCAGCAAAATTTTTTAAAAATTCAAAAATTTCGTTTTAACTCATTCTTAAGAGTAATATTTAAAAATTAAATATTGAAAATTAAACAGTAAATTTCATCATATTTCGTTCCTTAAAAATTAAAAATTGCTTTCAATGGTTAAAGTCTCCGAAAAAAAATTCAACAAATCAAAAAATTTATTTTTAATATAAAATAAATTTATTTGTATAAAGCATTTCGTAATTGTTTATAATCAAAATTTAGCCTTTTTCTAATGGTGAGCAATAGAGATGGAAACGTGATGAAAATATAAATCCCAAACCTTTCTCTCTCGAGTAAATTAATGTGCTGTCCCATCCCCTAAATCCCATATGCCGGTTTATCTCAATATTAAATAGATAAACAACAACTATTTCGCCAGTTCTGTACTCGATTTTATAAAGAAAACACGAAATATGTGAATCTAATATGAATACGTCAGTTTTAAAATGACGACATTTACGATCTGATTTTTTGCGGTTGATTTTACATGAACACATACTCAGGTGATAATTCACAAATGTGTTCACGTAGCGATTTTAGTGCTAACAATGCGATTGCTGGTTTTCAAATTGGTATTAATTGTGGAAAAAAAGTAAAAGTAGCATGAAAATAAGATAAAATTTAATTTTTTACTTTTCAAATGTGATTCTAACGAGAAGATAACAAACAAATATTTTCAAGTTATTGTTTTTTTCATCTCTTTTCAAGATTTGTTTGTTTGTTTTTTCTTTTCGGCGTCACATTTAAAACAAAAACATGTCGTGATTTTGTGATAAATCGCGCGAAAAAACGAATGTACAATAAAAATTACGCTTTTTTAACACAATCAAAGAAAACTGCTCTTCATTCATGAAAGCCATCTTCATTCATTTGATTTGTGTCATAATGTGCGTTGCATTTTTCCTGCATCATAAAGATAAGCGACGCTGCAACGCTATTTTCAATGCATCAAATTGAATTCTAGCGAGAGCAAGACCACCTAATAATGGCACTAAAACGGCGAGCACTGTAATAAAACAGTTTCACCTCAAAATTCTTGCGATATTTTTAATAAAGCAATAAAAGTGGAAAGCAAAATATGTAACCAGAAAAGAGCGGAGGCCGAAACGTAAAACGTTTCATTCTTACTTTTATTATCAAAAACACGCAAATTTTCATTTCAAATTTCATATAAATATTAATTACCTTAATTAATTCACTTGGGACAAATGCATAAATGCATAAAATTTATATGACATGAGCATCGTGAGTTATATGCATGGCATTCGTGAAAAATAAATTAAATTCAAATAAGTGCATGAAACGAAGTAAACACTTTTTCAATCAGTTTGGTCAAATGTCCCGCAAAGTGATTAAAAAACCTTCGAACTACTCCTTTGATCAACTATTTTATCAAATTTGATTCAATTTTTTTTATTTTTCAAAACTTTATAAATTAAGAAAAAAATTTATTTTAAAACTTGTCTAAACTATTCGTTACCATTCTGAATAAAAAACAAAATATTTTTTTTCAAATAAAAACTTATTGATCATTAAATCCTAAAATTTTTAAACAAATTAAATTATTTATTCGCATAAAAAATTTTGATTTATTTGAACTCAGCTCAACGATAGTTTTGTCGATTGTTTTTAATTTTTAACATTAAACTTCGATTTTCTTTTAAAATAAATTTGACTTCACCAAAAAATAAAAATTATACTCATTATACAGTCTCGGAAAAGAATTTTCAATTTAGCAAGAGAAAAGCAAGCGCACGTATCCGCATAGTTGAAAGCACGAGCTCTTATTCATTTTAATTACTAATGTGTTCATTATCTATGGATTATAACACTTTAAATTCGCTTGGCATGGAGATTAGATTTGAACAATTATTTCAATATGAATAAATCGAAATCACTTTTGAATTGGACACAAATTTGGTCACGACTATTTGCAACAAGTAAATGAACAAGCAATAAATAAGAATTTGCCCCAAGTGTACTTTATTACGAGCTCATCGAGCGATTAGCTCGCAAAGCAATTCGTTATTTCGCCCATAGTCGAATTGCCCGTTGCGAATTTTTTTTTCGCAAACTTCACTTCATTTTCTAACTCAATAGAGCGGAGCATCTTCAACCAAAACAATGTTAAAACTGATACTTACGATTGTTCCCTGACGGCGGCCACTTCTACCTTTTATGCATCGATTTTACATTATCGGTGTAGACAGAACACAGTTCAATTGTTTTTACGCTAACGCTGGCAGTCTTTCAACATGAAGTTTTCTCAGGAAAAAAGTCATTTTGCACTTATTTCAACGAAAATTCTCGAAATGAGATAAATTTACTTGCTATAGCAAGTTAAGCTGTGTTGAAATCCTCGATAAAATTTAATGCATTTTCGTCGGATAAGATAACGAAAGAGATCGAGCCTCTTACAAATTTGCTTTCCGAAACTGTATACGCTTACTATTAACACTGTTTGAGATATTTTTATGTCAAGAAGAAAGGTTGCTTGATCCTTTAATGGATCACCGGAGGCTCGAATTTTTGTTTATGCGTACAGAAAAAATCAATACAAACATCTCTAAAAAAATTATTTTTACAAAAGCTTTATGGCGAGAGAGCAAATAAAAACAGTTCATCCATTAAATCTCTTTATCTTCTTTTTAAGTTGCAGCTTTTTTTATCGATCGAAAACTAAAACTTGAATATTAAAATCATTAATTAAAAAGTTTGGACAAATTTTTAACGAAGTGACTCTTATTCGAAGCTTGATTATATTTTGTGCAAGTTCGGTTTGGACAAATATTATTCAACGATAATGAATTAAGTTGTTGAATTTGTTAAAAATAAACTTTTTTTTCGAATATTTCTAAATGTAAGCTTAACTAAACTATTTGCTGATTAAGATTTTCATTTGTCCATTCAATTTTTTAAATTTTTGCAGCATAATTTTTAATACGCACTTTGCAAATTGAACACGCATAAATGCATCTACACCATCAAAACCAGACATCAATTAATTGCATTTATTCGTACCCTTTACACATTTAAAACTCACGAATTGTTTCTTACACAACGCTGTTATAAAAACTGATTACCCCCTAAAGCAATAAACATCGCTAAAGCTCGTTTATAATGTACAAAGAAGAGAATTATGCGCTCAAAATCGACAAAATTATGTAATATGTGAACTAAATTTTTTAAATGCAAGTGCAAAATTAAGTACCATAAAAGCAATACAAAAATTGAGTAAAGACTTGTTCGATCTGTTTTGAAGCTTACTCGTTTCACTTATCTTCCTATGGAAGAATCTGTCAAAAACAAGTCGAATTATTGAATTTTGTGTTTTTCATTTTATCGATCATAATGTGAAGAAAAAAAACAAATTAAAATTTTTATTTTTGATGCTTAAGCTTACTAAACTTTAGCATTTAATTTCAAAATGGCTTGAAATTAACTTTATCTCGCTTCACCCATCGTTCAGCATTGCCTGCTTTTTACAATTGTCATTTTCCCTTTAAAATTCGTTTTCTCTAATTTCACAGTTTACGTTCTGAAATTATTCACACACACACATCCACAAAAAAAATCGGAAACAAGCGTTACAATCGTATCTGTATTCGGATGAGAAACGAATCAATACTGACTAAAGCGTGATTCAATTTATTTAATTGAAGCAAAAGTATTAATGACAAACCACTGAATAAACAGCTAATTCAAATAAATCATCGATTGATATGAATATTTATCAATTAGTCAATGTTCATAGCGCTAAATGATCTAAATGCAAATTTAAACTTTAAGTCAATCAATCGTTTAAAACGTAAATGAAATCTGAATTAAAGCAACAAATGAATGAAGTTTGTTTTAATTTTTGTTTAATATTCATGAAAAAGTTGTGCTACTCTAAATTTTATTGTGACTCGCTACGAAACTCATTTTTATTTCTATTATCTTATGTAGCACTCTTGAAGAGAAAAGCTCGAAATAGAAGCGCGGAACAAGAATAGAAATTGCTAAAAACTAAATTCTAAACAGCGATTTTAAGCCGAAATTTGTTTTCGATTAGTTTTCGCAAATAAGTTTAGCGTGCTAATTATAAATGTTCTAATCATAAAGCGATACGCAGCTATAGCTCTAAATTTCAAACATATAACACAAAACCCTATACATAAAGAAACTTGCAAAGTTTTTGCGTATTTTGCAAAATAAAAAAATATTTTCCAAAATTTTATATTTTCGATTGCAGAATACAATTCTTTACGTTAATTGTAAATAGAAAGATTCTCAAGCGAACTCATCAACTAGCATTGTATATATGAAAATAAAATTATCAAAATATTTGGATTCGGCTTAATAAAGTAAATTTCCATGCGTAAAAGGTGAAAAATTAATTCGAACTAATCAATTCTTCTTTGCATTGAATTCGATTGAAATTAAGCAATTTGTGTAAGTTTTAAGCATGAAAAATTTATTTAAAAAATTTCCTTTTCTAAATTCAAATAGGAAAAGGGAAATCCAAACTCAACTACATTCAAGTACAGTAGTACACTCAAGTTAAGCAATTCTCCCAGCGTTTGTTTCAATTTTTATAATTGAAAAAATCTTTTTTTAATGATAATTGCAATCTATTGAGAAGCTCAATAAAGAAATGTTTTCGAAACAAATAAAAATCAAAATATTATTACTTAAATGACTTAAAGTATTTATTAATTTTTTTCAGTGAAAATTTACTATTTCGCAATTTCAATCCAAAATCTTCTGGCTAAAGCAATTAAAAAATAAAATTTTATAACCGTGTGAATATTATTCTTTAAAAGTGGTGAGAAATCATGACGACAATCAAGAAAAAACAGTTAAATCGTCTTTTTATTAAGCTAATTCAAATTTCTATTTCTTTAGCAATTGGAAATTTTGAAAAGTACAAAAACTATTCGAAGAAGTGCGCAATACAAATTTAATATTTAATTACATAAACCTATCGAACTCCAACTGGTGAGTCTAATTTTTGCGCAATGCTCATCACAGGATTCAAATACGATTGACGCTGTGGTTTAATCGAAGCCCATTGCTTACCGATCTCGTCAAATTGTTTCATCCACTTAGGCTCATATTTATAGCATTGTTCTAAGCTTTTCCGCTGACCACAAGACAATTCTATCACATCTTTCACAACTGAATTCGCAATGCCTGACACATATCTTCCTGTGCCTGGTCCAGAGTAATTCGCGCAATGTTCTTCACCTTTCACTTCCAAGCAATTAACAATATCGTGAAAGGCGCAGCATAGCGCTGGTATCAGTTCGGAAACACTCGCTGTTTTATTGATCAAATTCAGCACAATGACGCCTTTGTCCGCACATTTGTTATAATCGAAAATGTCTGGAAATCGCAAGCATTTTGTGTGCTTCAAAAATTCTATAGTTTAAAAATAATTTGCGCGTAAATTTCGAGTGAAAAGTAAATGGAAGAAGTGCGTGCTTACCTTTGCGACCATTTTTAGTATCGCAGCGTTCTTTAATCACTTTTTTGCCGCCTCGAAGTAACATCGTGAACACTTGTTTTGGAAATAGACGAAGACATTTGCCGAATCTTCTCACGCACTGATAACTTTTTTTTATCTCCCTAAAGTGTATTAAAAAAGTTTTTTTTTTATATATCGACTCGCTATAAAGTCTAAATCCATATACAATTAACTAGCATTGACTTACTCGCAGTGCTCATCTAATTGCGTTTCGTTTTTAACGAAAACAATGTCTTTGTCGCCGATGTAGAAAATTTTTTTCAAACAAGTGTCCGTCGAGTCGAGTATATCTTGACACGATTTATCTTCACCTGAATTTAAAATTTATTATTTTAGAATTTTATTCGATTATTCAAATTGCGAAAGAAATCGAAAAGATAAAATTTAAAATTTAGAAAAAGGAGCGTAAAATGTATTCACTCACCTTTAACCGCTGACAGAGCAGCAAATGTGAATAAAATCAAGCGAAGCGTGTTCATCTTCATCAACGGACTAACTGACGTTCTAATGAAAATTTTGAGTTCGCTTTCAAATAAATACAAGGTAAAATTCGGAATGAAGAGAGAAAATTATGCAATTGAGTGTTTTCAAGGGAAGAAAAAAACACGATTTTTAAAACTGTAAAACGATTCTTAACACTCGACAATATTAAAAGTGAGAAGACGTAAGATTTCTAAGAAGTAAAAACATTTTCTTATTTTACTAATTTTAAAAACGTAGTCTGAAATGAGGAAGATTTCGCAACAAGTCTTAAGAGAAAATTTGCGAACAAAAGCCACTTTCAATTGTTTATCTCGTACGCGTAATTTTAAAATTCTTTCATGGTCAAAAATGCGGGAGCAATCGCTTCTGTTTTCAATATTTCTTTCCGCACTCGCAACAACAACAACAAAATCAAGAATTTAGCAAGAACTCATTATTTAAAAATTCTTGATGAAAAAAAGTGACATTTTTGTGTCGTACACCAATGTCGACCATGAAATTAATCAATTTTTCGATTCTCCTGATTTAACTTTAAAAAAAGTTGCGGCCAAGTGAGTTGAAAAGGTAATCCGGATCATTGAAAACAAAAGCGAAAATTTCTTGATCGATTTCCTTCTCACATTATTTCGAATAATCAATGAAAACTCATTGTTGGAGATGAATTCGAATTTTAATTTGTAAACATTACAATTTTAGATAAATGTGAAGGATCATTGTGAATGTGTGTCTCGAAAACAGATAAGCACACGTTCAATTTGCATATTCTTTCTTTCTTGCACACAGCACGAAACGATGTTTGTGCATCGTTTTTCTTTCTTCAATAGTAACAGCGCTTTAATAACTTTCTTAAAGTTTATTTTCGCTTCTTAATTACCTCGTGATTTTAGGTAAACAATTATTTTAAATTATTTTCTCCTTCATCAAATCAACTTCATAATACATTCATGGCTAGTCTCGTTTTTTTTCAAAACTGATAAACATTCAATTTTTTGTTATTTTTGTCGTTCTTCGAAAGCGCAAATTTTTCAATGTCTCTATTAAATAAAAAAGGGAATTTCTTTAATAATTACTTTTCTACCTAAATTTCAAATTTGAAAACCTATTGCTACTCTTATTCACTTCCTGTTCAACATTCATTTCGCTTTAGGTTCTTATAAATTGAAAGTTTGATCGAAAATAACTCAAACTCATCTTTTTAAATTTTAACTTAGCCATTTCGTTGTATGTAAAAAAATTTTATTTTTATTTTTAAAATTTTAAAATTTGTTTTAAACTTTTTTCAAACCGATTTTTTCCTTTTATCTTTCATTTTATTCATTTGGTACTGAGTGGAAAGTCAGTATTATGAGCGTTTATAATGCTTTTTTATAATCTTAAATATTACTTTTAAATAAATTTTAGTTGAGCTTTGAATGTAAGTGGTAAAATCTTTTTTTTTAACCCAAATTACGATTTTTCCTCAGTTAATGTTCTCAGTTTTAAATCGTGTCTCATCACCAAAAAAACTGAAAGCAAAAAAAATTCTAATTGCGATCGAATTAAACTTTTTAGTTAGTAACAGTAAATAAAGCTTAATTTTTAGATGTGTAAGTTTGTTGCAATTAATTAACAAAACAAGAAATTCAACGATCGTGATTAAACTGTTTTGTAGAAAGTTAACTCGGTGATGGTCAGACGAGCTTTTTTCATATTTCACTCAGTTTTTCGATTCAAAATACTGTTTAATAAATTGCGAATGAAATTAATTATCATAACTTTTAAATTTAAAATAAAAATCAAACTTAAACGAATATTAAATTATAAAAAAAAAACAAAAATTTACTTAAATGTAAATTTTGCTCAGTTGAAAGAAGTGCGCAAATTTTGCGACGAAAGAAATATGCGAAGCCATTTCGGAATAAAATTAAATGTCGCAATCTCGAAAATCTGCTTCATATTTATGTATTCATGAGATTGGAAGTTGTCAAGTTAGAGTTTTGAATTACAAATTAAATAGATTTTAGATGCAAGACAAAACGCACACTTCCGTGTTGAGCTAAAATGCAAAACATAAGAAAAACACAATTAAAAGTGCTGTTGAAGGATCTTTTCAGAATTACCACGAATTGATCACATTTTTAGCTCACAAAAGCAAAATTTTTTAGTTCTAACAAAGCGCAATACTAAAGTTTAAAATTTATAGCATTCAATTGTCCTTCCGTGTATTCCTAGAAAAGAACAATTGCAAAAATAAGTTTAAATGTTCAAATTGTCAAGTGTATTCAATTCGAGAATAAACACGAGTATTTACAGCCTACGTTCTTGCGCCTTCCTGTAAATAAAATTAGGGAATTTTCACTTTCACTTTTTGTTGCAAATCTCTATTTGCGCCTCTTTTCACAATGACGCAACTCTCTTTAAATTTGTCCGAAAAGAAAATTTTCTTATTCTCTTTGATTGATCAAATCATGATTACAAAAAGCAGCACTTCACCGAGTTGTTGTCACCTCGTTGAGTTTATAGCTTGACGAAACGCTTAATTTATGCGAAAAATTTAGTTTAAATCGCTTTAAATACGCTCGCAGTGCTTTTACGCTTGTCATTGTTGCAGCTCTTGTGACAACATAATTATCTTCCTAAGTAAACAACTTAATTTAAAAAGAAAAAATTAAATTAATTGACCGTAAAATTCTTTTCGTTTTCTAGTCTAATCATTTACAATTATTATAATATTAAATTCATTTATAATTTGATGAAAATTAATTCCAATACAAACACCTTAAACTTATTTCAATTTTGTTTTTAAAGTTGGAGATAAATTTTTCAGCGCGCTACCTGTTTTTGCAAAAATTATTATTGGCAATAACCTAAATAATTATAATAATTGAATTTACTTATTTCAAAAGAGCTTATCTAGCATTGTATTGTTCAGCACGAAACGCCCCTTTGAAATAAATTATTTTCAATAATAAAAATAATTTTTATTTTGCAACGAATCACGAATCAAATTACTTGTCACATTTCAAATCAATCAAAGCAATTGCCGAGTATGATCGTTTAATGTAACCGATTTTGTTCTTCTCACAAAACTTTATCGAAAATGAGTCAAGCTTAGTCGTGAAATATCAACAAAACTTTGTGCGCTCATGACAAATAATATTTGTCATCGTAATCAAAATCGAAATGTTCGAGTAGAAATAAGAAATGTTTTCAAAAAATGTATTCTAGCGGGAAATCAGAATTATTTTTCGCTTTTTTCTTTCTTTCTTTCTTTCTTATTAGAGCGTTCGTCGAAGTCTCAAATTATTAACTTTTATTCTTTTTTTCTGCAGTAGGTTTTATTGATTTTCAGATTTGTATTGAAAAAATCTTTTCTCGATATACTTAGCATCTCATAGAATCAAAGCTCACCACTGAAATCGATTTTTTCAAAAATCATTAAAATCTTCTCAACTCATTTTCGATAAAACTTATCACTACTCGTGAAAATGAAAAATTGTTAACATCCAAATTACATTGGACAAGTTCTTTGATGTTAATTATAACTTTTAATAAAGTAAATTCAAAAATTAAAAAAAAGAGTTAAAAACGTAGACTAAAAAGGTTAACGAAATGATGAAATTGCATCATCGCAATCGGCTTACGCACTAATTTAATATTTCAAAAGTGTTTTAGCGATTACAAGAGAAAGTCAATGTTTTTTTGAGTAAAAAATATTTTCTAAGGCATGTGAGTTTGACACTTCTTGTTCAGGTACAGAATGCTTTTAGATATTTCGTAATCGAAATCTAATATCGTAGCCGAATGTAACGATTGCTTTCGATTAAAGTAAGTATACGTTTAACAGTTAACAAATGAAATTGACTCTCTAAATTGTTTCTATTCTCTTTAAAAATCAATTCGCAGTATCACAAAGTTTTTTTTAAACGCCTTTTTATTTTGCCATCAAAGTTTCAAAATTTTTATGATTTTAAAAGCCACAAGATATGTTAAATTTTATTTATTTTAACTTTTACCCATCGTAGCATTTGCAAATCTCAGAAGCGGCTGCTAATATTGCTTGTCTCGTGAGATACTTTGAAGTTTAATAATTACATGTGATGAACGGTCTGACTAGCATCCAATGGACTCAATTACGCCGACTTTTTCATCATTTTGCGAATAAAATGTGACAAAAGAATGTAAAGAATTCGTTGAACCAATAGAGGAAAAGAAGAGAAAAATAAAAAGCAGGCGATTGAATATTCATTGAAATAATTCAGTGATACAAATTGCTTTTTACTGAACTAAAAAATGAATGAAAGCGTAATTGAAAATTGTTTTCCTCATTGTTTTATATAGTCGATCTGAATAAATATAAATTGACAGTTGACATAATTTAATTATTAAGAAAAAAAATCTTTTAAAGTTTAAACAAAATGAGATTAAACGAAGAAGAAATAAATGAAACTCGAATGGCTTTTGAAGTGAGACAAAATTAATACTAAAATTAAATTTTCACGCGTTGAGCACTTAGCGAGCGGCTTCGTGTTTGCTAAGCGATTCTTCTTCGCTCGCAGCTACTGGTTTCACCTTCGACAATTGTAACTCGATTAATATCTGGCGTCTTCTTAAATACCATTTCTTTCTCAATCGCAATATGTGAACCAAAACGGTGATCAACACGATTAATGTGATTATTGCGATTACAACCACAACCCAATAAAGCACGTTGTCGATAATTTCATCCTCTCGGCAGATAAGAAACGAATCGCAAGTACTCGTAACTAGGAATGCTACTACTGTGGTCAGTATTACAACCGCGGCCAATATGCTAACCAAAACAATCCATTTGACATTATAGCTTTCGAAAATCATCGCAGTGGAAATGAATTTACAAAGCGAGCGACGCGCACTAAAGTCGCTTTTGAGTAATGAATGACTTGAACCTTTTTTGTTGCGTAACGAAAAATATTTTCGATAATTACCACGGTGTTTACTTTCATTTCGTGCTGCTTTTTTTCTGCGCCAATTTTTAATTAAATGTAATTCGATGAGTGCACACTCTCTGCTGGCGGTGCAGATGGATAACTGCTCGGCTGCGGATAATGCACCGCGTAATACGCTTGACTCATTTCATGGATATTCGATTGTCCGCTTTGATTCTTTTCTTGCGAGTGATTGCAGCCGATCACTACTGGCTGGTTGTGAACAGGCCTTTCTAATACAAACACCTTCTTTTTACTCCATTTAATTGCCGCTATGAATACAGCGATCGCTATGATGGTCAAGAAAACGCCGAAGCAAACGAATGAAATGCCGAGCGTTTTCAAAACTTTGAGCAAACTTTTCGACTTGAGATCCAAATTGCTGAAAGAGATGCACAGTATACCAGTCAATATGAGCAAGAAGCCGGCGAGAAACGTGCAAAAACTGAAGTGAGTGGCAGTGAATACACCTAAAAATTTCATGCTAGTGACAGGACTCATTGACCCGTTAGCAGCGACCGACGTTTGCAATGTTATTACGTTGCTCTTACTCCCACTCCGCTTTTTTCCCGATCCCATTTTTGATAAATTGGTTATCAAGCGATTTATAGTCAATTGCTTCACTAAACTGTCAGATTATTGTTTAGACTTCATTGTCGACAAAATAATTTTTGACACTGTCGCAAGCAAGCGATTGAAAAATTCATTTGCTTATTTTGCGTTCGCTTAAAGTTTTATCGCCGTGACAACGACCCTCAAACTTTTCTTTGTCTGATCAATCAATAAAAGTGGAAGGAAGCTTTAAGCTTCGTTTTATTTGCGATTAGAAAGTACATACGCGTCTCAAATTATTTTTAACTTTTCTTTTTATTCGACTGTGAACGAATGCACGACGATTTTTTTCGTGACAGGAGTTTGCATTTGAAAAGCTTCGCGAAAACTTTGCTCAGAATAGAAAACGAAGCTATTGAATTAAAAAGAATTCATCGCCAAACAAACATTTATTTACGTAAGGTTTTCCATGCTGAATATGATTCGCATTTTACAATTTAAATTTACACCGAATTACATTTTTTCACATTGATCGCTATGTCAACGCTTGTTTCGTTCTCTTTCAAACCTAACGAAGCGATCGACGCTTTGCTCTGCTCAGGCGGTACAAAATTTAACTGAATTTTGGTCGGCGATTGATTCTGACGCGAGTGAAACGAAGTCATCGAAGTCATCGAAGTTAAACCGTTGCTGTGCAATCGTTTCGGGCGAATATTGTTCGCTGACAATGTGTTCGATGGAAAATCTTGTAAAGTGTGTGAGCAAACACTGTCGCGATTGTGTTTCGCCGAACGACATGCGATCAGTCCGAGGAAAATACCAATGGCGACGAGAATGCAACCGGTCACGATCAGAATGACGGCCACTATTGTCAATGGATCGACGAAGTTACTTTTTTTATGGGCATCTTTATGAAGAATTCTGTTTCGAAGCAAACTAAAATGATTCGCCTCTGGCTTCGCCGATAAAGTTAAAATGAACGTGCCTGCAGTGATATTGCAGACACCGAAAAAAGTGAAGCAAAGTATGAATGGAGTGCCGATGATTAAGCCAGAGAATAAGTAGCTTTCGCGGAAGTCGCAGCCCGACAATGCTCTTCGTTGTCGTCGCCACATCACCTGCAACGTGATTGATTATTGCGCTTTATTCTACTTGCTGTTAATCAAAATAAAATTCAATGAAAAGAAACGAACTTGTTTTAGTTTTCATGATTTTAGGTTCATGGATTTGGCTTATGATTCAAATGTTAAATTCTAAATTGAAATTGAGAGTTGGTATGCAGTGAAACTCCGATTGAAATTGTTTTTCAAATTTTCAGGAGAGTTTGTGCGTGAGCGCTCATTGTTCTAAATAATTAACATCAATTCTGCTTCTTCGAATGAACAAGCATAAAATTATTAAACACAATTGCGCCTTTTATGTTAATTCTTATTTTGTTTATAATTTAAAAAACACCGTCCGATTCGATTTAATTTTTCGATAGCTTGTTGTAAAATTTCATCAAATTTTGGTGAGTGGCACCTAAAAGCTTCGCTTTTCAGATTTCAGAGGTTTTGAAAAACAAAATATTCAACGCATTCAATAATTCGATCTTAAAATTTTGTGAGTTTTCCTTCTCAAACAACAGTAAAAATTCAGCTTTCGATCATGAACGAATACCCTAACGAAAATTATGTTGCCATCGTTTTTATCGCAGCAAAAAACGTGTACAAAAGTTGGTTTTACTATAGCTTCTGTTTAACAATCGAAAAAGCCTCCTTAGTGAGCACTCGAGGCTTATAATGATGAATTTATCAATAGTTAGCAATCGAAATGCTCTAATAAGGCTTGAGCGACGAAAACAAAAACAAAAATCGTTATTTAGCGACTAATGAGCATTTTGGGTTAATAACGTTGAACTAAACCGTGTGATGATTAGCAAGTAAAGAAAAAGATCAGATGCGAGAAAATTTTAATTAAGAGTTAAATGTGTACAGTTTTGATTTGTTTTGAAACTTGTATACTTAACATGCTGAGCAGAAGCTTTGATTTTAACGAATATTTTCCATATCTTAGATTCCAGAAATGTTTTTGTTTGCTTCAGCTCTAATTACATTTCTTCTTTGCAAATATTTGCAGACTTTTGCATTTAATCGAATTTGCTTCTCGATTGAAAACAAAATTATCGAATCGTGTACCATTAAAATTGTGTCTACAAATCGCACGTATTTCAAGATTTGATTAAACTACTCATAAATAAATTATTTTGAGTAAATCTAAATTTAATTGAGAACGTGGCTAGTGACTTTAACATTGTTCATTTTAAAATTTTGGATAATTATAAACGAGATTTACAGAAAAAAGTACCAGGAGTTGAATTTTGATTCAATAATTGATTAGTGGATGTGGGAGTTTTATTCGATAAAAATTTAAAGCTGCATATGCATGCATGCGTCAAATTATGCTTTTATTTCATTTATTTCAACATAAAGATTAAGAAAATAAAAATTAATATTTTCAGAGTTTGAAAACAAAAATTTAATCAATGGTTTCAAACACCATTTGAATAAACAATTTCTCCGCTTATAGAAACTTATTTCGTTTTATCATCTTTCCTTTTTTCAAACTGTTTTAGATTTTCACTAGATTTAAGTGTATTCGAGGTGAACGCTTTTAAAAACAAAAACGAGATGCGATTGTGACGAGTAAATCTTTCTCTTCATCGTAACTCTAAAAATAATCAAATTTGTGCGTAAACAATTTTTTTGTTTAGGTTTGTGATATACGAGATGAAGTGAATTTGTTTAATGTAAGAGTTGCAGCATAATGATTTTAGAGACTAAAAAATTGAGTTCATATTTCATCGATGTGAAGCTGATTCTTTTTTTTGCTTTCAAAAAGTTTTTTTCTTTCTTTATCAATTATATTGATGGAATCGTGGTAAACATTTAAATGAATTTAAAGGTGATGACGAGAAAGAGATTATCGATTTTTACCTACCCTCTCATCAAAGTATCGCTATTTTTGGAAAGGAAGCAGAAAAATTCTTTCCGATTGGTTGAATGCTTCATTTGCAAATTATATTTACGAGAGATTTTTACGTATTATAAATTTACGTTTTGTGTTTTCCCTCTGCATCAAATCTCAAATAAATGCATTAGAAGCGAAAGGCTTCATTATTAAAAGCCTAAACTCATAACATGAAAAATATATAAACACATTAAATTGGTAAATGCAAAATTAATTGAAAAGCACTTGTTCAACGTATTTTAAAGATGACGGATTACATTTACTTTCACAAAAAAATAATTTCTATCGAAAATAAATGCGTCAGAACTCTTACGATTTTCTTTTTTTTCTATTGATCAGTTTACCATTACCAGGTTACCATTGTATCTTAATGGATTAATTTTAAAAGAATTTAGATATTAAAATTGTCTAAAAAATTTTTACATTTCATTTGCAACAACAAAAATTTCTGCTTAAAGCAATAAGAAGATTGTTAGATCAAACGAATGTAACATTTTTTTATTACTTATTCAAGTTTTTAAATCTTTTTTAAAAAACTATTTTTAAGTTTTCACCAAAAATGAATTAGAAAAAGAAGTTTTAAATATTCCTATTTCTACTCAAAATTTTGAAAATCGTTAAGCATGAAGTATTCATTAGATAATGTCGCGACGAGGATATGGAAAATACAAAAGATTTTAGAATTAGAGAATAAGTGCACTTTAATTTAAGTTTTAACATGCCTTTTGAAATAATAATTGAATTCAAAAAGAATGTAAGTACAGAGTGAACAGAAAGTTTCAATTTGGATGGGCTTAAAAACATCATACGGCGCACAACGTCAAGTAACATTTGCTATTGTTACTTCATTTCGTCCAGTCGTCTAGTTGAAACTTTCTGTTCACTCTGTATTATCTAATCTATTTAGTTATAATTAAAGATTCTATAAAAAATAAGAATATTTGCGATAAAAGAGATTTTTGAATCTGTTTAAATGTAAATAGAGTTGGAAAAATACAAAAATTTTAATGATCCACTGTATGACATTTATACAGCAAAACATGCTACCAGAAGAAAAATTTTTGGCGATTTTTGTGACTTTTTAATAAAAACGTGCTTTACTTTTAAGTAATGACGATTTAAAATAAACAAAATTAAAGCTATTATCTTCAAATTAGCTTGAAAATTATTTCGCTTTTATAGGATAGCATATAAACTCTCGTTGCCGAATCGCTCGAGTGAACATGAATGAAACATAAATGAAAAACAAAAAATTATTGCGAAATACAATTTGGGCTTGGATGAAAGCGGTATAAAATAAAAGAAAGATAATTGAATTTTTCGAGAAATCAATAATTCATTTACAAAGATTGAATTAAGAATGAAGCTATCTTTTAGCATCTTTGATCCGCTTTAACATTTAATTTATATAAGAGTTTCATAAATATGATTTAGTGTTTCATATGAAATTTATTTTCATCTCGCTTAAAAAAACATTTTTTTCTATGATTATTTTTTCAATTTTTTTTAGCGGTGAACATTGAAAAAGAACAGACGTCACTAAAGAAAATTGTTTTAGGTTATTTCACAAGTAAACACGGGTAAAAATTAAAAAACAAAATATGTAATAATGATAAATGAATGATGTGTCTACCATTTTTTTCTGACCTAAAATAATAAACAATTCAAGTTTCACAGAAAGGCTTACCAGATATTATTTTTCAGTTACCGGTTTTTCGGTTTTCAGTTACTTCGACATATTGTTTCCTAAATTCAACAATTGCAAACACAATCCGAAACAACGAGTATTGACGAAATCGGTTTTATCGATATGAATTGTGAAAAAAATTCACGATTCACAATGTAACACAAAACGATATCGCTATTTGATGAAAATTAAAAATATGCACGCCAAACGAATGTTCATTTTAGAGATGTAAAAAAGGCGCTACGATGTTTGTTAGAACAAGTTTGTTTTATTTTGAACGTAATATTATCTTCACTTTGTGAAGTAGCAAACGCTTCTCTCGCATACTCGATTCATTCGTCGAATGAGTATCTGCGAAAAGCTCTTTGCCACCGACTCCAAAACTTGGTACTTACGATTGGACGCAACAAATGCTATGACAACATCTTTGAATCTCAGCAACAAGTTTAATTAATCAATTGTTCATCGCTGCTCATGAAAGCAATCGCCCGATCATAATTTCATATGTAAACTTTTTATCAGTACACAGACATCAACCTAAAAAAAAACTTTGTAAATCACTAAAATATCGATTTTTCTTGAATTGAGTGCCGGACACTCGCATTTTAGTCTTCTTTGCGGGCAATCAACTAAAAAAAGTCTATCAAAGAAAAAATAAAAAGTTCAAATTAATAAAATTTAGGTAAATGAGAATAATTTTTGCTTTGCCTTTAATAAATAATAATTCGAAAGAAATTAATGTAAATTCTCATATAACTCGCGTAATTCAAAATCAGTTTTGATGTATTTTTCTTGATAAGATAGCAAATTGATTTGTCCAAAGGTGTATAGATTAGTTCAATTGTTATTAAGTAAATTTAGTAGAGAAAAATATTAAAATCAATAATAATTTAATCAATTATCGAATAGAGCTAACAAATTTTTAAATGAAATATTAAATTTCAAGTTTATGAGTTTGTGCAATTTTGAGTACACAAAAAAACGTAAATAGTTTGAGTACATTTTATTGTTGTTCTTATGTTATTACTTTAGATTCATATATCAAAGAAATTCGCACATTTTCAGATCGTACATATCCTTAGAAGAGATTCAAGAAAAGATCTAAACAAACACATAGATTCAGGCATTTTTAAATGATGCGATGATTTTAACATTAGTTTTTAGGAATACAAGATTTGAACATTTGAGAAAAACAAATACAAATGCGGTTTTTGAAATCAGAGATTTTTTTAAGCACAAGAAATGTATCAAATCATAGAACTTTGTGCAATTTAAAAAGAAAAGTTAGAAGTTATAACTTTTGCGACAAAAATGAATCAAAACATATCAATTCAAACGGCTTGAAACATTTTTACACAGATTGATAGCGTAGTTGCTTTTTTTGTTTCTTTTTTGGACAGATGAGCATTCGTTATATCACAGATAATTTGTTAAAATAGAGAAATAAAACAATCTCCATACAGACAGAAAACTTAACTAAGTTTGACTAGCTTTGAAAATTTAGCAATCATGATTTCATATTAGCCTAAATTATTGAGTTTTGTTACTTCTGCCAAATCTGCTGCACTCATTTTTTTATATCTTTAAAAAGCTGCGGCAATGAAAAAAAAACGAACAATAAATGCTCGAAAGCATTCTAAAAGTAAATGAAAAGGAAGAAAGTTTTGCCTAAACATTTGTGAAATTTAAGTCTTAATAAAGTGATAGTAGTGATCTCACTTAGCTCAACAAGTGTAAAATTGTTTCACAAAAGAAAAAATTATTGGCCAGACTTTGTTTCATTTCTTTGGCTCCAATCAATGGTGCCAAAATGTTGCTTTTTGCTTTTCCAATTACAACCTTTCATACTTAGTTCGATAATATTTGATCGATTTATTCCATAAGGCATATATTGTGTCTGTGTCAGTGTCCGGATGTCCGAACAGCGGAGGAATAGATAATTCATCTTTTTTTAGCCATCCGGTGACATCGTCATCTTCGATGGCGAGCTTAGATGTCAAATCAATGTGCCGTACACCAATTCGTTGAGCCAAAAGACCAGAAATCATAACATCGTCAACCCAAAAGTAGCTCACTTCTCGTGAATGAGCGTATAGTCTGAATACAACATCGGGAGACATGAGGATTCCCCAACCGGAACAATATTCAGGGTAGTATTTACCAGGGTACTCCTGTAAACAATTGCTCTTTTTATAATCATCGCTGACAATAACTTTATTATGCTTGAATGTTTGTCTATTGTATTCGATGGAATTTTAATAATAATAATGGCAATTAATTTGTAATTGTCTAACAATAAAGATGAATTCAGCTTACTTCAAGGACTGTGAAAGCAAATATGTTAAAAAGTTTTCTAAACGAACATGCATGAAATTGATTTTCAAGCAATGATAGAAATTCCTTTAGAGTTTATGCCAATTCAGTTGAAAAGCGGGTTTTCAATTTCAGGATAAACTAATGTCGCATCAAATTAAGAAATGAATATAATGTAAGCGAAGAAAAATGAGTGAAGGAGAAAACGAGGCGGAAATTTAGAGGAGTTAAAAGAAATTGATTTTAAAAAGGAAAAGCATTTTCCTCAGAAATAAACGCTAATTAATGCATAAAGCAGAGGCATTAAAACTTTTCGAATTAGTAATTACCTCGTATGTGACGTGCCATTTACTTCGCACTGATCTCTTTGGATAAGGGTTGCTGATTACATAACAGCTCATGAAATTTCGTAACGGGAACACTTCCGATAGCCAACCTTTTAAATAGAACATCAATTGAAATATGTCGACGAATATGTCATCGTCAGTTTTGAACACAAATTTTGTATTTTGGCAATAATAGGTAACCCATTTCAAGCCCATCACATGCTTGTAGCTGAGATTGCGATAACTGTCGACGAAATTTCCTTGAACTATGTCTTTGTATTCAGCATTCTCGCGCTCAATTGATTGCTGAACGGACGGATCGAAAACTATTCCCAGAGTAAAAATCACGCGGATCTTGTCGTTGACGAAATTGCTTTCGTTACCCCAAGTTTCGCGAATGGCTAAACGTTTCTTGAAATTATTGGGCGCGCTGTGAATAAATATGATAAGAAAAACAGAGTCATCGAAGCCACCATTAGCCGATTTGTTGCAACGGTTGTTATTTAAAACAAAGCGAAAATCTTTTAGATTTAAAAGCGAGCGATAGTCATTCGCTGGAAGTGCGCTCAAATTGAATGGTGAGTGAGTGTTCGTCGGTCGCTGAAGAGGCCGAAAGACCACAGACACAGAATTGGTCGATTGTTGAAAATAAAAATAGCAATTTACGAGAAATACAAACACAAGAAACGCAAAGACGAGATTCAATTTTCGCATCGCTCGTTCCCATCGCAGAAGCTTCATCGCGTGTGCTTTGTGCACCAACTAATCGACAGCTTTCGATTGAATTGACCTAATTTTTCAAATCAATACGTTCAATGATTTGCTAGGAACGGACACAAATCGAATGTCATTTCAACGTTTATTGTGTGAAAGCGAAAAACGCGAAAACATTTTAACTTTGGTTTCGCTTTCGAACGATGCATTCGAATACTTCACTCACAGCTGTCGCCCGCACTTCGCACAAAGTCCCGCGATTGCGGCGACACGCGGCCGCAATGAGCACACGCCCCGCCGGTGGCGGCGTTTGCATCCGAAGGATCGTCGCTGCGATCGATGTTTGAAGCCGTGTTTCGAAAACACTTTTCCAAAAGTTCTCTCTTCGCGAAAACAATGCTCGATTCGTTCGATTGACGCGAGAAATGAGCGAAGAGTCGAGAGCGTCGTCGGAGTCGATTAAACAGCGTTTCAATGTGACGAATGCGAAGAAAATCGTCACCGTCATTCTGCTCGCATTCATTGCTTATCACGGCATTCTTCACTTAAGTTATGGTTTGTATTCCGTTTACTCCTTCTTTTCGCTTGTTTTCATTCTTAAATGTTATTTGCAAACGCTTTCTTTTGTCCTTCTCGCAGGTATTGATTCGTGTAAATGGCTATTAAGCGATGGACGCTTTCAGGGATTCAAAAACTGGCAGCCGTATGGTTGTATGATTCATTCGTACTCTAAAATGTAATTTTTTCAAATATTTATTTATTTATTTATTTTCTCTTTATCACTTCAAACTTGATTTATCCGATTTCACAAAATTGCAGCATTTATACACTTCTGGCCTCGGTTTTTGCAATAATTTTGCTTTATTATCACTTAACAAAGTTGTTTTGCAGCTCCCTTTTTGCTTCATTCATTCAAACTTTCAATGATTGATTGACGTTTTTATTTTCTGTTCTCAAAATAAATTTTTATTTTAATATTATTTTATTTAAACAATCTAATTTTGAAAATTTTTAATATTATGATCTAATTTTAGTTTTCAGAGCATTTTTTATAATGTCTTAAATTGTTTTCATTTTTTGTTTGATTATATACATAAAAATAAAAAACTTTAAATATTTATGAGGAGAGGTTCATTAAATCTTAATTATGAATTACTTACTATCTCTTTATTAAGTGTTTATAAATGAAGTAAAAATTTTTGTTCTTTTCAATACTCACTATTCTTCTTATTATTTCCTTTTAAAAATAATCTTTCAAGCGTGGGAAACTTGTTATTTAATTTTTTACACTCTGAGAAAATAATCTTTCATTGAACTTCCATTTTTATACTTTGTTATATTTTAATTTACGTTTTAAATCTTAAATTTAACTTTCTAAGTTTTACAGAAAATGTGTGCATTCTTTAAACGCTGTCTTAAAATTCTAAATTCTCCATCAAGATTAGAATAGGCATTAATATTTCCTCCTTTTAATATAACTTTACTTTTTAAATTAAAATAACTCGTTTTATTTTGAAATAGCGACTCACGAAGATGTATGAGATCGATAGCATTCTTGGGTGGGAACAATTATATCTCATTCCTTGGTGATTCACGAATACGACAAGTATATGATGCTTTTGTTAAATTAATTGCGACAAAGGAAATACCGGAATCAAAGTATGCACATCATGATTTAAGTTTTTCTGAAGAAGATTTACGACTTAAGGTCGAATTCATTTGGCGTCCTGTTGTTAATGATTCAATGCTTGATGTGTATGAAAAATGGTTAAAACTTCCAAAATCAGATAGACCAAAAATCATTGTTACTTCAAGCGCTACGTGGAGTATCAAAAGTAGCAACGCTAGTTTCGATGAATTAGAAAGTTACAAGCGAAATTTAACACGTTTGCTCTTTTGGATGGATAAAATGGGCGAAAGCTCACAGGTGCTTTGGATGTTACAAGATCCCGTGTATCCTTTGAAGTTGCATCCGAGTAGAAAAATGATTACAAATGAGCAAATTGATTTATATAATAAAGCAGCAATGGATGTGCTCCGATATAGTAAATCGGATGGCGTTCATATTTGGAGCTCTTCTCGATTAGTATCACAAGGTTATAATGATGATCAAAGTGATGGTTTACATATGGGAAGTGTCGCCCTTAATTATGCTGTTCAAATACTATTGAACATGTATTGCAATGATCAAATGAATCACAATGATGGAACATGCTGTAGTGATCCTGAACCAATAACCACACTCCAAATAATCACATTCTCAATTTTTGGAGTCTTTATTGTATTAGCTGCTGGTTTAATAATCCACCGAAAATTGACTTCAAACAAACCGCGATGGCAATTATTAATAAACGAAGATGACGAGAATGACAATCGTGTAAAAGAAAATATTACAAAATCATATACTGAACTTATTACAACTATTGCTAAACTTGGATTAATTATGGGCTACTTTTTTCTTTGTGATCGGACAAATTTTTTTATGAAAGAAAACAAATTTTACACTCATTCAAATTTCTTTTTGCCTATCGCATACGTATTTTCTTTGGGATTGTTTTTCACCGAAGAATCAAGATTCACCTCCGTTTTACATCGTGATCAGACGAATGAATGGAAAGGCTGGATGCAACTAGTCATTTTAACTTATCATATGACACGCGCGAGTCAAGTTTTGCCTATTTATATGCATATTCGATTGCTTGTCACTTCCTATCTGTTCCTCAGTGGCTTCGGTCACTTTACTTATTTTTGGCATACGGGAGATTTTGGTTTACACCGCCTATGGCAGGTAACTATAATTTTAAATTGTTACTGTAATCGACATTAGTTTGGGAAATTTTTGCATTAGAACATAAAAAAATTGGAATGACAGTAAAATTTTAATGAGACCAAAGTTCTCTAACTGCACATACAAAATATCGGAATATCAGATCTTCTGACAAGAAAACTGCTTTTTGTGGCCGCTCCCGATTTCAATTAAACTTGGTATACAGATAGAACTTCAAGAGTGTATTAAGAAATACCCTCATCATAGATGCAAATTTTGCGCGTGAAGCAAGTTATTCACGCACAAACTCTAAGTCTATGGCGAAAAATTTTGTTTTTTCAATTGCAGACTTAAATCTCGATTTTCACTCTGTTTTAAATGTTAAAACTAATTATGTGCTAGATATTCTTACTTTTATTTCTATAATTATTAATGTTAAAAAAATTTTAAAAGCAATTTTTCAGTGATTTAATACAGAATTACGAGACAACTACCACAAGATAGCAGTCATAATTAATAGCAGCATTAATTCTTTCAAATAAAATAAAACGGGTGAAAATCTGTTGAGATTTAGGGCCGCAATCGATAAACAAAATTTTTCGCTATATACTTAATGGTCAAGTTTGCACTCGAATAACTTCTTTCACGCGCAAAATTCGCACCTATAATTCTTAATACATTCATGAAGTTCTATCGGCATACCAAGTTTCATTGAAATCGGGAACGGGCACAAAAAGCAATCTCCTTTTGAGATCAGATATCTTCGGAAGATTTATACTAATTTTACTGTCTAACCATCTGATTCAATATTTCACTTGACCTCTGCTATCATAGCATGGATTCAAATATTTCCCAACCTATTGGCGATCTCCTAATAATGGACTTAGGCGTTTAGTTGAAGTAAGTTTTTCTTTGATTAAGATTACAACTAAAGTACTGTTTAGGTACTTTTCAGAATGAATCTACTCGTGGTTACTTTATGCCTTTGTATGAATAAGCCATATCAATTTTACTACTTCGTGCCTTTGGTCTCATTTTGGTTTCTCGTCATTTACTTTACAATGATTAGTATTCCTCGTGTGACGAGCATGTCTTCTGAATGTAATGAAAATCTTTACAACAATAATAATTAGCAACTTTCTCCATTTGCAGCAAATCCAATACAGTACTTTTACTTGATTCTAAAATTCGTAGTTTTATTCAGTTTGATCACCATTTTGTATATGTCCGAAGTATTTTTTGAAAAAATATTTTTGACGAGACCATGGAAAGCGCTTTTTGTTACCACTGATGATTCTATTAAAGAATGGTGGTTTCGATGGAAAATTGATAGATATGTTAGTGAAAGCCTTTATGCATTAAAAAACACTCGTTATCTCTTATTTAGAGTGCACCTCTTGGAATGTTGTTTGGCTTCGGATATCATTTGCTAAAGCAATATAATATACTTGATGATCATAATCATGGTAATTTATTTTCAAGAGGTATCGCCCTTCTTGCTACTTTTGCATCCATGATAGGAATCTTAGTGAGTTATCCTTGAATTTTTGTCTCTCAATTATTGGCTCGTTCTTTCTATTAGATTTACATTGGTTTCGCCTTCGCCTGTCGTAATAAGCAGGAATGTAACGAAATTTATCCTTACATTTCTTTTATACCAGTAGTCTCTTACGTTAGTCTGCGAAACATATCTGGTCTTTTGAGGTCGCGTTACAGCGCATTTTTTGCATGGTTTGGCAAAATATCACTCGAAGTGAGTAAACAATTTTTTTTATAACTCAATGTTTCAATGTCATATCTCATTTGACATTAATTATTTCAGCTGTTTATATGCCAGTATCATATATGGTTAGCAGCCGATACTTACGGAGTATTGGTGTTGGTGCCAAGCTATCCTGTGCTAAACGTTGTTATGACTGCAGTGATATTTGTTTGCATCGCACACGAAATTAATCAAATAACAAAAACATTGGCGAAATATGCAATATCGTCGGATTGGCGTTATATGACTAGGAATTTGTTTATCTTCTTGATGATATTGATACCGATTGGTATAAAAGATGGGATGTTCTGAACTACACACACAATGTCGCTAGAAGACTAAATAGAATAATTTATCGACGTCGATCAGTGTTCAAATTTTATTTTATGCTGAGTGTATTTTTATTAAAATGCCTTAATTGCTGAATCAGTGCAAATATTATCAAAAAAGAGTTTTCTCTATCGTAAAGAGGGAACGACCAAACTGTGTATCCTAGACGACAATCAGCGAGAGTACGCTTCCTGCAATTTGTTTTCAATACGTACGCACACCGATTGAACGTTTCATTTGATTTCATAACTTCACAGCAATCATGTCAGATTTATGCACTAACTGTTTCACTTTTGGTCGTACCGAAGATAAACGTTTGGTCACTTATTACACCAGCTATCACATCGGTCGTCTGTTGCTCATACTTGGAAGTATAGTGCTTTTAGCTGGTTTAGTGTTAAAGTTTATCTTTCTCGAAGAAAAAGAGGGTGCCATACACGTGACTACTATAGTTGTTTCAGCTTTCGGTGTTCTACTTATTGTAGTCGGTGTTATAATTGGCATACTAGCTGCAATGAAGGCGCGTAAATTTCAAAGAGAAGAAATCGCAAGAAGTGCATCAGAATCAACGGTAACGTCAACAACATCAGCCACACATTTAACAACAGGTACACCACGTCCAAGTTGACTAAGGAACGATAGAAAACGATCTCTAGCAAAGTGCAATCTTTAAAATTCTCCATTAGAAATTAGAATAAAAAATATGTCAACTACATCATACAACGCTCACATGTGTTTGTGTTACGTCCTTAAAAACGTATGTTTAAAACCTTGTAAAAAGGCATATTTCAAATCCGCAACAGTCAAGCTTAAAGTTGCCATGCGATGTTTTTACCAATTTACATGTATTTATGTTACTGTAAATAACGCAAAGAAAATAAGAAATGAAATTAGTTTATATTCGCAATTTGGAAACGTTTTATCAATTTTCAACGATAAGACAAACAAAAAAAGTTTGATATATTATAAACTATTTGTTAATTGCACTGAAAATTATCGCAATTTCACTTAAAGTGCTGTTTAAATAATCGTTTGACTTTAGATTTTTCACCATCAGATTGAAAAAAAGCCTCATTTTAAATGAATGCGGAGAAAGCAGAGAAGAGAGAAATTAACCACAATCGAGAATATATGACGTGCACACACATATTGTTCTGTAACCTGTTAATTGCATTTATAACAGTAATTAGCCATGAATCTATTCTCATTCTCATTGTGTGTCCACTCGTGAATGGAAATAACGAATGAAAACGCTTTTTTTCACTGCAAATCGCGAAGGAAAAGAAAACGACGCTTGCATAACCACATTGTAAAATTACTGCTTTTTAGGCGTTCACTTCACTCGAATCGCGAATACATTGAAAAACAGAACAACACAGCCACCATCCGAAAAAATCAACGAGTTTTCTCGCTGCAAAAGAAGAATAATGACTTCTTTTCTCGAATGCAGCAACATTTGATTCAATTTTTTGTTGCGAAAAATGTCTGCTTTATTGTTCACTCGTTCACTTTTTCAAACTTTTTGAATAAACAGTAATCGCAGGACTTAACTGCGAAATAGTATTTGTTCTTCGCTCGCCGCTGTCAAGTATTTTGCCAAACTTTTTTTCTTATCCAAACTTTGAATCGTAATTTTTAAACACACGTCGTTCGTGAATAGAGCGGATTGCCTTCACTTTTCTAGTGATACGTACGCATTCAAACTGTGTTTGAAAAGCTTGGTTTCGTTTGAAGTTAAGTAGAGAGAGAGAAGAGAACGAAGAAGAGGCCGTGACGTTGGATTAGATGTTTTCGTATTCGTGAGAGTTGTGCGATTAAAGCGAAAACACTATTTTCGCTTTGTGTTAATCTTCGCTCGAAATAGTGAACATCAAGTGTTCCAACCTTTGCAAGCGATTACGTGCTATTCATGCTTGAATCAGTCGAAGAAAGCTATCCTTTTCAACATCCTTTTTCGCGTTGTAGTCACTTCCGTCAAACAGTGCGAAGTAAACGGCGAATCGAAAAGAAGCGATTGCATCCCAACGTATTGACTGCTGCTTCGTGTCCGTGACCTTACAGCGAACAATTCTTCGATTTTCTTGAATTTTTCGATTAATTTCATGCGAATCAAGCATAATTCTCACATCATTTGCGCCTCATCCTTCGTTATTTTGATTAATTCTGTCACTTGGCTTTCGCAAAACGAACTTCTTTTCATTCGTTCGCAAAAGTAGCTCACGTTTGAAATTAATTTTTTGTTTTTCAACGATTTCAACCGAAAAGAATTTAATATCGACAATTAAATTTAATATCGAAAATGTAGGCGAGAAGTTAATCCTTTTTTGAATATCGTTACAGTAAATTGAATTTTCATTAATCTTGTCATTAACAATTTGCATCAGGAACTGCCCAAAACTGGTCACGTATCGCCAAATCTGGTCACTAAAAATAAGTTTGTAAAAATAAGTGAAGGTGCAGCCAAGAAACATTCAATAGAAAGACTTTGAAGCAACAGTAGTATTCACTGTGTGATCAGAAGTGGTTTGTGATTAAAAAAATGTGAGAATTCGCTCATTGATTAGATTTCGTCGACAGCTGAAGACTTTAATTTGTTAATTCGAGTGTGAATTGAGCCATAAACGCAAATTGAAGCGAACGTAATGAACGACACACGCAATTCAGCGCGAGTACGCTTTATATTTTGAAAGTTGAATGCAACTCTCGCCGTGTTCGATGAGACATCGTGAAGATGAGTACTTTGACAAGCTCCTCGTATTACAGCGGTTTCTCGTCGCGTCTTAATCAGAAAACGCCAAAGCGTTACTTTAATCTTGGCTTGCTTTGCTGTGTCATCGCCGGCTTTGTGTTCACCGCTGGTCTCGTTTTGATGGTGTGGGGCTCGTCGCCTCATGAACCAGACGCTATTTGGATCACCGGAATCGTGTTCTTATTCGCCGGTGGCTTATTGTTTTTCATGGGCATCGGTTCCATCGGTATTTACCTCTCGAAAGAAGATACTCGTAAACGTGAACTCGAACGATTGCGGACGAGGCACTATGCAGCTAGCCTTTCGTCAGCGCGAAGTTTACGCTCGAGTGATTTGTATTTGATTGATTGAGTGATGCGAGAGTTTCGAAGGAAGTTTGAAGAAGTGATTTGTGTTAAAGGAATTTCGCATCGAATGCAATTCAGCAGAATTGTTTATTTGCCCTGATTCGATGACGAAACGGAAGTTCGATTCGAGAAACGTAGTGAATGAAAATTAGGTTCGCAAATATGCAAATATTTCGACTTCGACCCGAAAAAAAGAAACAACAACAGCATCAAAACTTTAAAAAGTTTTACGCAATTGTCGTGTTTCTGTAATTTCCGCTTTTTGTAATTTATTTTTTCTAAAAAATGAATTTTTTACTTTTTAGATATTCACAAAAAACATTTTGATGTTCATTTCACGTGCTGTAAATTATTATTCAAATCATAAAAATGCTTTTTGAAAAAATATTTTTTCTTCGAAATGAGTGCGAAAATTTTTAAGAGAGAGTAACGCTGCGCTTTTCAATGACCCATTTCATGGCTCAGTTTTGTTTCGTTTTTTATTTTGTACATAAAAAATGTATTTAAAAAATAATACAACGAATACAATAATCGGTGCGTCGGTTATTCTTAATTCTCAACAAGACGCATCCACAAGAAAAAAGTTTAAAATTTAAAATAAATTTGAAAAAGTTTGATAGCAAAATTGATCGAAATTAAAAGTAATTGCGTAATTCAAGCGATGAAAAAAGTAAAAGTTTTTCAAAGTAACTTTTGAAAAGTATTTTCGCTTCGATTGCACTCGTCAATCAATTTTATGCGATACTTCAAATTATAGCGACTCGAGTTCGCTTCTCGAATTAGCGCTGTTCACTTTTCACATCGAACGAATGGTTAGTTAAGCTCTTAACCTAATTGTGAGAAACTTTTTTTTCGCTGAAAACCAAGAATTCATTCGAGAGCAGTGGTAAAATGAGTAAATTGCGGTCAATATACCGCTCGCTGTATTTAATTGTCAATTAAAACAAACAAAAACAGACGCGAATTGCTTGCGATTAAGTGGCAGCAAGGGAAAAAAGAGAATCGCTAAAATTAGGTTGCTCTTGGTTTTTGCACTTTCTTCTCGACGACATTAGTAAATATAACGCAAATTTATTTAAAAATACAAACACAACTTGTATCAGCGCTCACTTGATTATGAGAATTGCTTGTTCGATTGAAAATATCGCGTGAAATGCTTTTCGTCGCTTGTTCGGATAAACAACCGATAAGGTGAATGCGAACGTTTCTTATTTTTGAAAAATGCTTTTCCGAGATTTCACTTAAGCGCAATTAAATTAGAGCTAAAGTACAAAGTAGAAAAAAAAAACTTTTTTTTAAAGATCACTGAAATTTGCTTTGCTTAAAATTAACTTTCATTTACATTTTAAAAATGTTGAAAATTGTTTGAAAATTGCAGCTACATTTAAAAATGCATGAAACACGCGAGAAGCGAGTGTACGAGCAGCAGAAACAGCAGCAGTCATTAAATTAGATGAGTTCAGTGAAGTGTTTGAAACTAAAAATGCTCAAGTGTTTTTCGTGTCCATTAAGGTGTTCGCTTAATACGCTTTCGTCGAATACGTGCACTTTCTGCTCTTTCTGCTATTACATGTTGTTACTGCAAATCGCGGTAAACACAGCGTCTTTTCGAGCAGAACCGTGTTTAGAAGCAAATGATTGCTTTTGTTGCAGCATCCGGCATTTCGGAAAGCGGCGAAATGTTCCGCTCCTTTGAAAGGACAACCATTAATTAAGCTAATTCATTAGCCATAGGTTTTTTCGTTCGCTTTTCGCCTCTGTTCACTGATTACGTGAACTTCTCCCAAAAAAATTTTTTGCTTATTTCGAGCGAAATATGAGCGCAAAATTTCACTTTCAAATCGTTCGCGTTTGAATCGAAATATGCAGCGAAAAGCGGAGAGAGTTGAAAAAGATTTTGCAATGCAGAGTGCGAATGTTAAATTTAAAGATGAAGAAGTGTGTCGATGCGCCGAGATGGACGAGGAAGAAGAAAAAGAAGAAGAAGAAAACGATGATGAAGATCAAGATGAGTTCGATGTGAATGTGATAACTGTAGCGAGTGCTTTAAGCAAAAGACAACAGAAATTTTCGCCGTCGGCAAGACGAAGCGTGTGCACGAACATCGTTCCCGCTGTTGGCACAGTTAATCAAACGGCAACAAGAGAAGCATCGGCTCCAGCAACCACTTGGACGACCGGTGTTCGACAGCTCAGTGTTTACTCAGATTCTTTAAACGCAAGAATGATTTCAAGAGGCAAACTGTGCAATAATATGTATTCGCGATACGGCGATCATTTCGCCAGAAAGAACGGCGAATGGCAAAGCAGTGATCGAATGCTTGAGAATTGCAAAGACGCGTTTTATTACGGAAAGAAAAGCAACGGAATCTTGCGAGAATCGAAACGCAGAGATTTTGTCGAGGCGGAAAAGGTTTTCGTTCGAATCGACGAATTAGGCAGCGAAAAGAGCAAAAATTCGAGTTCAAACTCGCGAGCGGCGCGAGTGAACCAAGAAGCGGGAAAAATTTCGCAAGTAGCGGAAGAAGATTCGCAAACCGCGAGCACAGCGAAAAAGTTGGTCGTCAAATTCGGAAGTAATCAGCGTTTGTCTCACGCGTTGCGTTTGGAAAGTAAATCATCGAATAGAGCACGAAAGGATGAAGCGAGGTAAGGAAGCGATGTGCTCTTTGCGATCATTGAGAGTAAAGTGAAATTAAAATTAGGCTAAATTCAAATGTAGGGTAGGGCGCATTGTCATCTCATTCATTATAATCGTCAATGCTTAACGCTAAACAACGTGAGAATATTATAATACTTTTACAGTGATTAAACTCGAAATGTGCGTGTTTATTAACTTCACGACGAGTAAACAAAAGAAAGTCAAAATTTTGATTTTCAAAAATTAATTTTTCCGCCTTCGTAAAGTTTGAAAAAAAAGTTTTTGATCGCGCAATAAGCTTCGCTGTTATGAATTTTTTTGTTTGTAAATAGGTGAATTCACGATAAAACGAAAGAGGCAAAGTGCATATTTACGAATATTGTGAAACGAAGTCGATAAAAAAATTTTCAAAACGAAGTTAAAATTGTTAATAAATTTTTATACTTTTTTGCTTTTCTTTCTTTCTTGAAGATGCGCTATCAAAATAATAAATCGTCTTTTTCGCTTGGAAAGCTAGAAAAATATTAAACGCACGCAGTCTGACGCGAATCCTTTTTTAATTCTCGGAAATAGTCAAAGTGTATTATAAATACTAATTCACCTGCATTTGCGTGAAAATCGAATAGGAAGAGAGCCACGTGAGAAAAAGAAAAATGAATTGCGTTTGACATTTAGTAGTTTGATAATTTAGAAAAGCAGGATGCAAATAACAGGGTTACGATATTGCTCCAGCCGTAAATCAAAAATTTCGTTCGAGAAATGCCCATCGTACGTTGTAAGAAGATTTTAATTAATTTTTGATCGATCGAGCAGGCAAACCGCAAATAAAGTTAAGCTCAATTATAAGCAGCGAAGAGGACGATTAAATGTTGTTAGAATAGCGATTAGAGCTATTTTCGGTCAAGTAAATGAGTTAATTAAAAAAAATTTTTAATGCCGTAGTTTAACGCTCGTTATTATTGTTTGTGTTTTTGTTTTCTCAACCTTTTTGAATTTATTCAGCCTTGCAGTGAATTTAATCAATTACAAGCTCATGAAATAAAAAAAAAGAGCAAAAGAAGTGATTGACGTAAATGAGCATAGACTGTGAATAAGTAAAAAAATGTGATTTTGAAAAGCTAATAAGGTAATAAGCAAACTAATTTTCAATTTTTGCACACTTCGTTCTGTTTCGAGAAACAATCGAAAAGATGTTGTTGAGTGTAACACAAGAACGCAAGCCTTCTTGCAAAGCTTTAATTGGCGAGAAAAGCGAAGAAATGAAAATGCGAATCGAATTATATTTTTGCGAATGTATGAAAATTAAAGTGACCTGAAATAATGAGGCACATTTTAACGATCAAAATATTGAAATAACGATAATTTAAAGAAAAAGCGAAAACATTCATTCGATTGCGACACAAATTGACCGTTGAACGACGAGCACCCATTTACACCTCAACGAGTAACGATTTCATCGCGAATGAAAAACGCTGAAAATTACTGCAATCGTTGAGCACACATTTTTTCACACTTAATTGAAAATACGTCCAAACTGCGACATTAATTCGATGAAACTCTTTTCGTGTGTAAAAAAGCGAGTTTTCGCCTTTTTATCATCATTTTTGAAGCATTTTAAGTAACTTTTTAGGCAATATGTGCGATATTTCGCGAAAAGATTTCAACTAAAAAGTTTGTGTGCGTTTTGTATATCGTTTTTTCGTCAGTTACGATTCATAAATTTGTATGTTTCGAACAATATTCAAGCTTATGAACTGTTCTAAAAGATTTACACTCTCGAAGTTATGAATTTGTTCGAGAAAAAGCGAGAAATGCCCGTTTTTCATGAAACTGCGCTAAGTTTCGTTACCAGGTATGCAAATAGTTGTAATTGTCGCTGCAGCGTTGCAATTTACTGCCAGTGCCATTTTGCATAAAATAAGTGAAAAGCAAAAAAAAACGCCAACGAACGGAGCAGATTGACTTTGAGCTTTCTGCTTTTTCAACAGAATGCATTAAGTTTGTTTCTATTGTTACTTAATTTTACGATCGATTTACGCGATTTCTTCCGTTAAAAAGTTTACGAATTAAAAACAAATTTTTTTGGTATTTTTAGTTGACTTCTAAAACTTTTCGTTTCTTGGTTTTCTTTTATTCTTTCGCTCGCGAACAATGAAACAAATGATGGTTCATTGTACGCTTCGGCTACAAGAGCAACTAATTAAACGAATTCATTAAATAAAACGAATTGAAACAGAAAGAAACAAAATAAAATGAAATCGTAATACAAGGTGCAGCTCGTGCTTTAGATTTTTTTTGCTTTTTATCTAATTTTCTGCGAACACAATAATCGTCGTTTTAAAAATTCTGTGCGTCGCTTGTTAGTTTGTTATTTGTTCTTTGCAAACTCAACTCTTTGATTATCTGGAATAGTGAAATCACCACTTAAAACTTTTTTTTTGCGAGTCAGTGTCCTGATAAAATTTTGCTTCAAATGTCACTACGGTGATGCAATTGCGGTTTCTCAGCTAATAAGTGGTTCCTTTATCAAAAAAAACGTGATGTTTGAAAATTCAAATTACTTTTGACAGAGTGAAGAATTCGAAGCGGTTTTCAATTTAGTTTTTCCTCCTTCTCACTAATTATCAAACATTAGCAAATGGAAAGTTTTTTTTTTTGCTTTATGCTCTAAAGTAAACGAATATTACGATCAACTCGAAAACATTAAATAAATATGAAAAATTAATTTAAAAGGAAAATATTAGGTTACAAAAATTTAAAGCATGAAAACAATTGCGCTTTGTCCTAATTTCGTTTTTTCTTTGAAACTGATATTACCGATTCAAGAGTTTAAATTTAATTTTCTCGAAATTTCTACATAAAAATGAAGCTGAAAATAAATTTTATTCGTAAACGGCAAAAAACATGAGTTTTTCTTTTGTTATTTAAAATTTTTAAAAAAAGCTTTGAAAATTTTAAATTTTAAATTAAAGCGAGTCAAAAGTGAATCCTTTTAAAAAAAATTTCGGGGCTCAGTTTGACGCAAAATTAAAGTTGGAGAATAAAAAGAAAATTTTCCTTCTTTCTAACGCAATTTTTCGTTTTATACAATGTGCACATAATTTTATTGTTTCGTTTTTTTATAATTATACGCTAAGTCAAAAAACCTAATTGCAAGAGGACGACAATTATGAAATTGAGTTGAGTTAAAAATTTTTAACTTAATTTTTGGCAAAAATTTTTAGATCTCACTTTGAAGCTTTAAAGCGATTTTCAAGTTAATTCTTTAAAATCAAAGAAAAAAATAAATTTCCAAAGCTTAAACGGCTCAAAGCGAACGTAGCGTACGCAAATGACCATTTTTGGCACGCCAATAAATTTGATGAGAAACCAACAAAATTTGAAATGATTGCTGAACACTTAATGCGTATGATTGGAACTCTTCGCTCAAGTTTTGATTTGAATTTCTCAAAGCGAATGATCATTCAAAAAAAAGCTCTTGTCCACGAATTGTGGGCATGTGAATTATTCATTCTTTTCGAGTTATAAATAGCGAATGAAATAAAGCGCAAGTTTAAATTCGATTCTCATAAATCGTGAGTCTGCAATCGCTTGCTGTCGAAAAAGAAAAGATTTTAAATGAGATTAGATGCTTAACGAGCGGTGTACAATGTTGGCGAAAAAGTGTTGCTTATCTTTCTCGATTCAAACTTGTTCAATGCATGGGTAATTTAAGCAACTTTTTTAGCGATCACTGTGCAAACTTTGCACGAGAATTGAGTCAAAAATGGTTCAACATTTTCATCGCAATTCAGTTTTCAATCTTTGCTTGTGAGAATCGAGTTTATTTATTCTCCTGTGAACAGGTAAAACACTAATTGAGATTTGAACAATGATTCGAGTTGTCGTGTTCGAGTAAAAGTCGAGAAAATGGCAAAAAAAGACCATCGATTCGAGAAAAAGAGTGGAGATTGTATTCGAGTTTAATGTTCCACAAAATAAAGAGGACACAAATGCGAAGTGTATTATCGCATATTTTACGCGTTCAATTAAAAACAGCAAACAATTCTTTCGGCTTTTCGCCGCCCGAACAAATAAATTTTTGCATTGAAAAACTTCTTTTTTTAAAATGAATAATAAATAACGACACTCAATCACGACTTGGGCAAACTTACGATCGCAGACAATGCGCTCTTATTGGAAGAAAAATCGCTGAATTTACCAGCGAAAAATGAGAATTTTGTGCTTTGAAAAAATCAAAAAAGCGTAAAACAATGCGTTTTGTTGCCATAAAAAAATAAGCAGCGAATAAAAGAAAGCTTTTTGATGTCATTTCAACAATAGTTTACGAAATGAAAGAAGAAAATAAAAATTATGAAAATTTTTTCTTCAATTCGCAAACATTTTTCACGGCGAACGAAAAGCAGCGAGTGTCGCCTGAATATTTTTGTGAATTGAGCGTAGAAAATTGCAGCGAGATTCATGTTTGCAGTGATTGCGACGACGAAAAGAGAGAAAGAAAAGGATGTTTGTCTCATTGATTTCGAGGCCAGAAGTTACACTTTGAAATTAAATAAATATGACACAAACAAACACACAGCAATTATTCTCATTTGCTCGAGTCATCCAGATTAATCAACTTTTTTTTTGCCGAGCACTGAAATTATTTTCTCCGACAGCGACGGCTTCAAACGATGCGTAAATCGTATTACATTGACGTCCGAACAACAAGCTCAATGGTTCAAACGCCAATACATTTGCGATTTGATTTCATTAATCATTATTATCGCGGCCTTATCTTGCATCACATTAACACCGTTTCTACTGATACCCATTTGGGTTTATCCCAATCAGTACTCGCGCTGCATAGCCGTTTTTCTTTGCATAACGCTAGCATTGTCCGTAATTTTACTGGCATTAGCTACTGTAGTTGGTAACGTTTTCTGGTTATTCGATCCGAGAACGCAAAAATGGAAATGGTTTCTTCATTTCGGTCGAGGGCCGTCCGAACATCACTGGGGATCAGCGCTGTGCTTTGGCAAGCGAACTGCAGCTTCAATGGACAGTGCGAACTGTGTAACGAAACTTTGAACGACTATTTCGCCATATCTTAAACTTTATTGTTTTACAACAATTTGTGCCAAAAAGCAACTTTTCATATATTAATACGCCATAAAATCGATTCAATTTGTAATTTTACATAACAATTACGATAAGACGTGTAATTAAAAAAATTTTATCGACAAATTCGATCAAATCGATATTTGCATTTCCTGATACTCGAATGCTTTTTACTTTGAACTTAAACTGCAATTTTTGTTTTTAAGTAATTATGCTGATCTCAATGAATTGCTTTTCTTACGGCTTAACGAGTCGAAACAAAACAAATTTAAAATCTTTTTGTTCGATTAATTATAATTATGATTTCGATCAATTTCAAAAGTGTTTTTGAATTTTTATTCTCATCAACACACGTAAACTCAAAGATTGATGATAACGCTTTGCTCAAACAATTCGCTTCTCGATTTTTTTTTTATCAGTAAGAATTGAAAATAAAGAAACTGCGATTATTACTCAATTACAAATTATTTAAATAACGTAATTTAAAAGCAACAACAACCAAATTTTTAATCTTTTCACCAACAAACATAATCTATTGCCGGTTTGATTGAGAAATGAAACTTCAAACCTTCGAATCATTGCATAAAAATCTTTGCTTTGTACTAAATCACGTCGTTACAAAAAATTTCAAAATTTTTAATTCAAAATGAATGAACAGTGAAGATAGAAAAGATGTTAAATAATATTTTCTTTCATTACAAATTTTGAAACCTGAATGAATTTATCTCATGAAGGCTTTTCTAACAATGAATTGCAAAACACAATAAGCGCTCATGAAATGAATGGATTCAATTTTCAATTTAATATTCAAATTCTCTAATCAATGGTTGATGTTATTACATTGTGGCACTTGGATGGTTAGATTAGGACAGGTAATGTACCTTCTTTTAATCTGACTAGTCAGGCTCGAGATCTAATGAAGAAACTACGATAGTGTAAAGAGAGTAATAGAAAAACGCTTGTTTAGATGTTAGAGGATAACTTTTTTAGTGTCCATTAAATTTATATACAGTAAATTTATTAATTTTCGATGAATAAGATAGAGAAACAATTTTGGTGGGAGCTATCCAACAATAAAAGCAACATACAAATGACACTTTCTTTCTGACGATTAATTATGATTATTGTTATTCTAACATGATGATTTTCAAATGGACCAGTTTTACTTCACAAACTCTTCATTTAAGATGTGTCAAAAAGTTTTAAACCGAAAAATTGAAAATTTTCTCAATTTTTTTATTTTATTTATAGTTTTCGATGCACAATACTCTTATTTGAATGCCATTGTTTTGCTCAATCCTGAAAATGGTTAATTTTTTCCATTGAAGCACTGCTTTCATGGAATGCAACATCAAAATTTGAATTGAATTTATTCGAACTATTTAGTTCAGGTCTTAAGAATTGCTCTTAAAGCCTGTCACTGCATTATTCTATTATTACATTTTTCAATTTCTATTCGTCAACTAAAAAACTTATTTTTGGAAGTGATTTATAAACATAAAAAATAGAGAAAAACACAAAGTTTGATGCAATTGCGCTTTTCGTGAATATTTAATAAGCTCATTCTTTTCAGATATTAGCCAAGTATTTTAATAGTGATTCTTTAAAAGAAGGCTAATCACGTTTTTGAGAAGCAAAAAATGTTCATTTCATCATCCAAGCATCTTTTGCTTTAAATATTCTTTTGATTTTATGACTTTTAGAGCAGCTTTTGTTGTTTTCTTAAAGTGCGCTTTCTTTTCCTCAATTTTCGATGTAAATATAGCATTTGGCAAAATTTTTTAAAAAAATAATTCTTTTCAAATGTTTCTCAACATTAACATTAATTGAATTTTGAAATAATTTAACAATATTCATTATTCATTTTATTATATAATTTAGCTCATTTCGATATGCATAAAGCGAAAAATGAAGATCGTTTCTTTGCTTTTGACGATAGCTTTAAGCTTAATAATAACCGTCTGTTCAGTTGCTTCATTTTGTTCATTGATTAATGCTTTGAATTTACATCCTTTTTTATAAATAAAAAAATTGATAACAAAAATGAACGATAAAAATCAGAGAAAACATTTTTTTATTCCTATTTTCAATTCGTAAACGGTGACTAAAATTATTTTTTTCTTTAAATCCAATTACGAGTTTGAGATATCAGATAAACTCACTCATGGCATTCAATAATTTTGATAAATTGGTTATTCAAATTTTGCCAGTGGGTAAAAATTTTGCGAATAACATGATAATATAAAAAATCGACCATGAATGAATACCCACACTCAAAATTGAATACTCGCATTGCTTCCCACTCGAATTTACTTTGAATATAATCGAATTTGTTCGCATTTTGATAGGACAAGGAAAATAAGTAAAAAAATATTTCCACTGGTTTGCATAGTACAAAATCAAACATCTCCATCTGGCGCACACATTTTAGAGTTGAAACAATTTTCGCATAAGCGATCAATTGTAAGAGCATTTGAAGCCGATTTTGTCAGCTAATCAGATTTCAGTTTTTTGTGAGTAATAGAATAAACAATTAAGCAGCTTTGTTCAAATTTGTTCATGTTTTATCAACATGCTCACACTCTCATTCAACAAATTTACATC